>JACEIK010012236.1:4268-31733 GCA_018107945.1 Datura stramonium | reverse complement strand
TTTCCATAAACTCCATGTCCCTAACTTTCTTGTCTACGTATTGCTTTTGCCTACTCTGTGAAGCTACCAGATGGTCCTGAATCATCCAAACCTTTTCCAAGGAATTCTTTAACAAATCCGTCCCCCAAGGCCTAACCTCAAATATATCAAACCACCCAATTGAAGACCTGCACTTTCTCCCATACAAGGCTTCAAAAGGTGCCATACAAATGCTCGAGTGGTAGCTATTATTATAGGCGAACTCCGCCAAGGGTAAGAATTTGTACCGATGACCCCCAAAGTCTATCACACACACCCGAAGCGTGTCCTCAAATACTTGAATAATGCAATCTGATTGCCCATTTGTCTAAGGATAGAAGACTGTGCTCAAGTCCAATCTCGTACCCAACTCGGCTTGCAAAGTCCTCCAAAAATGGGAAATAAACCGAGTGCCCCTGTCAATACAATGAAAATAGGCACCCTTTGTAACTGAATAACCTCCTTCACGTATATCTTGGCTAATTTATCAGCATTGTAAGTCATATATACCGGCAAGAAATGAGCATACTTGGTCTACCTATCCACTATGACCCTAATTGAGTCAAATTTCCCCAAAGTCTTAGGAAGATCAACCACAAAGTCCATGGCTATCCTCTCCCATTTCTACTCGGGGATAGGAATTCACTGAAGTACTCCTCCAGGCTTTTGGTACTGATACTTCAATTTAAACACTGAGCCATGTAGTCCACAATGTCTCGCTTCATCCTACCCCACCAATAATGTTGTTTTAGATCGTGGTACATCTTCTTGACCCTGGGGTAAATGGAGTACCTCGAGTTCTGACCTTCTACCATGAGTGTTTTAATTAGCTCACCAACTCAGGGAACACACACCCGCCCCTTTATTCTCAAGACCCCTTCATCATCTACCACTTCTTCCTTGGCCTATCCCCACAGGACTTTATCTCTGATCTTCCCAACTTTTCATCTTCAAATTATTTGGTTTTGATTTCCACTAACAGAGAGGATTTAGCCTCCAAGTTGGCTAACAATCCACCAGTTTCGGTCAACGAATATCTCACTAAGCTATTTGACAAGGTCTGGACATCCTTGGCCATCGGCCGTTGAGTAGCCTCCAAGCAAGCAAGACTGCCCATGCTCACCGTCTTCTTACTCAACACGTCTACCACCACATTGGCCTTTCCTGGGTGGTTGTCACGACCCAAGAGGAGACCCGGATCATAGACACGGGTCAAGGGACCCCGAAAGACCCTAAGTCGACCCATGGCATAAGAATTAACTAAATCATTCAATAAACATGAAGGAACATAGTTAAAACTCAGCGGAAGTCTAACTTAACATAACAACAGAATGAACATCTGAAGCTGAATACATGTCTAAGTGTGATAAGCCTCTAATCTGGACTAGCTAATAGGAAAACACCCAAAACTAGCTCAGAAACACTGAAACTGAAAATACGTCCAAGGAAACTAAAAATCTAGCCCTCGAAAGATGAGGACTCATCAATCTAGCCTGTGCAACTCTGATAAGCGACTACGAATGGGGCTGAACCTGAGATATGGGTCCTGCATCATGAAACGATGCAGCATAGAAGATGTGCGGTCAGTACGTGGAATGTACCGAGTATGCAAGGTAATTAAAATCGCTAGAGCAATATAAATCTTTTAAAACAAGTCATGCATATACAATAGCCTTTAAGGATAAGAAGAAGATCACAAGAATTCATTATGAAATCTTTCTTATTTTATACGTGATCATGCATGGCTTTAGAACATCATGAATAACTCGAATGACTCAAAGCTAAATCATAACATTTATATCAAAAGCTGAACAATTAGTCAAACCTTGCTTTTTGAACATGCATACATAAGATAATCATCATGAGTAATGGATATGCAAATTCAAATTATATAGACCGTGGGAGACTAGCCACTTAATCGACATACCACGATAGAGTTTACATGGTCTCGACTATTACACTCAAGTTCGCAGAGCCGTCCAAAACCTTGCCAGGGTTGAGGACGCTACCATGATATCAATATCAAGCTCATGGGCCATTAGGGCCGGGGAATAGCTCAGAATGGAGGTCCCAGATATAATAGAATCAACCTATATTGGCGCGTAGTTCTGGGGCATAGGGTTATCAACCCTTAGCCCGCTCGGTGCTAGATTCTTCTCCAAAAACATGCAATGCTCTACATCGTACAAATACGAAGCTCAACATTATCTAGTGACGAAGCTCAATATGAAATCATGATTAAACTCAACATCATATGAAATGAAGCTCAATGACAACGTACATCTCAATTATGAATGCATGCATATGATAAGCTTTACTATGAAACATACCACAAGCTCAAAGAATAATGGAAAAATTTACTCCAAAACCATGCGGTAAGCTTACTTTTGAAATATCCCCTCATCATCATCAATATAAGGGCCTTGGCCAAAACCTTATCATGCTTGAACTCACTCAATTCATTTGAAAACATTATAATTTGGGAGAGTTCTCTCCAAAACGAGGTAATAAATTTAATTCGCGGAAATCATCATCCATACTCAACATTGGGCACTACCCAAGCTTCAACATACTTGACTATACAAGATTCATATCAAAACTTCAATTATAGACATGGGTAACTTTTGAACATGCGTTTTATCATAAAAATGTCATCTACACCATACGTTCATCAATCACTCCTTTTATGAACTCTTCACCCATGGGCGTTTTAGATTCAATTTTTAGAAAAACAATTTTATAAGAGAAACAAGTTTGAATCCTCCCAAGCTTCGTAAATCATTGATATAAACTCAGTCTAATCATACCCATGAATAGAGATATAAAAATCATGCAATTGATCAAAACCCCATAATTGATTATCTATAATTTAACACTAATTGATAGGAATTGGGCATGGGTGTTGAAGGAAGACACCCATTGAAACCCTACATACCTGGAAATGAGGAATTCTATCACTCTTCAATTGCCCAAGATTAGATTCCAAAGGAAACCTTGAATTTGGCCTTCAATCACCTCCTTCAAGCCTTCAACCTTGCATTCATGGGGAGTATGCACTTAGAATAGGTATTCCCCTACTAAAACCCTTCAAAACGAGCCCTAAACGATGTAGTATGGAGCCTTAGGACTAGGAAATGATGGAAATGCCCTTACTGAATTCGCTGAAAACTGATCACTGGGCCAAACAACGGGTGAACCAATGGGCCGTTGGAGGATAACACGACCCGTGGTGTCTGCCCGTGCTATGCACTGTCCTAGTCATATCTCGGAATCGAACCACGGACGAACAGGATGAGTCATTCAAGGCTCCAACGGATCGTTGAACTAGTCTTTGATTGCTCCCCTCGAACCTTCTGAACTTCTACACAACGAGCCTCACCACGGCTTGTCCTACGCTTCAACGGGTTATGGTTATGATCAGTCCTTTCTCACTAAGATCTAGGCTCCCTTACCACGGCTCCCCACAACAGATCGTTGCAAGCCGCAACGGGTTGCTGCATGACCCGTCGTACCCTCCTACTGCCAGGTCCACTTCCTACCATGACAATAAACGACGGCCCGTGGTTACTTACCACAGGTCGTGGTACCTGTCGTCTTGCAACCTTTTTCCCAACTTACAACAGTTTTTCCTTTTAGCTCCCCGGTCTACTCCTAAGCATTTTCGGGGTATTACAATATCTCCCCCTTGGGAACATTCGTCCTCGAATGTAGAAAACAAGCAACAAATAGAAACATACAATTTATCATAATCAAATACCGATCATTTAAGCCGAAAACTGATAGAATGACTAACTTCATTTCAAACTATACAACTGAACTAGATTCACCAATCATACACAGATCCACATACATAAAAGAAACTTGCGCACATAGTTCAAACATGAAAACTAGTTAGAGTCTGGGTGTAGAACTGATACCTCAAGTTGAAACTGAACCGGTAGAGAACAAGTGTGGATATTTAGCCATCATATCTGCTTCGGCTTTCCATGTAGCTCCGTCAACATGCTGATTTCTCTACAATACCTTAACCGAAGCTACTTCCTTGTTCCTCAACTTCTGAACTTGGCGATCCAAGATTTTAATGGGAATTTCTTCATAACTGAGGATGTCTCTTAACCCAAGGCTGTCTACCGGAACTACTAAGGCTGGATCACCCAAACACTTTTTCAAAAGAGACACATGGAAGACAGGGTGAACCGAAGATAACTCGGATGGAAAGTACAACTTCTACGCCACCTTACCAACTCTTTTCACAATCTGATAGGGACCAACTAGAGGGGACTATGTTTCCCTTTCTTCCCAAACCGCATGACTCCCTTCATGGGAGATAACTTTAGAAATACCCAGTCATCCACATCAAACTCCAAATCTCTTCTCCTCACATCAACATGATTTTTGATGACTCTGAGCAGTTTTCAGCCGATCCCTTATCAACTGAACCTTCACTAGAGCCTCATGAACCGAATCCGGTCCTATCATAGCTGCCTCACCAACCTTAAACCATCTGATGGGAGATCTACGCCTTCGTCCCAAAGAGCCTCGAACGATGCCATTTTGATACTAGAGTGGTAACTGTTATTATAAAAAAACACAATCAGGAGCAAATGATCATTCCAACTGCCTTTAAAATCCATAACACGTGCCCTCAACATGTCCTAAAGAATCTGTATTGTTCGCTCGGCTTGACCATCTGTTTGCGGATGAAAGGCTATGCTGAGCTTGACTTGAGTCCCATGTCCCTTCTGAAAAGACCTCCAAAATTGAGAGGTAAACTGGGTACCTCTATCTGAAATGATGGACAAAGGCACTCCATGCAACCGAACTAACTCCCGTATGTATAACTTGGCATAATCCTCTGCTGAGTGGTAGCTTTGACCGGTAGAAAATGAGCCGCCTTAGTCAACCTGTCCACGATAACCTAAATGGAGTCATATTTCCTACGAGTCCGGGGTAAGCCTGTAATGAAGTCCATATTGATCTCTTCCCACTTCCAAGTAGGGATGGTAATATCCTGAAGTACGCCTCCGGGTCTTTGATGCTCGACTTTCACCTGCTGACCGTTTGGACATTTCGCTGTGAACTCCGCACTATCCTTCTTCATACCATCCTACCAATAGATTTCTTGCAAGTCCGGATACATCTTCGTGGATCCTGGATGAATAGAATATCTGGTACCATGTGCCTCATGTAATATACGAACTCTCAAATCATCAACATTTGGGACACATAGGCGACCCTAATATCGTAGCACACCATATCCCCCTTGGGAGAAAACCTCCACCTTTTGAATCTGCACCGCCTCCTTCAGCTTCCTTAAAATTGGATCTTCATCTTGCTTAGATTTGATGTCAACCACCAAGGACGATTTTGACCCTTATGTACAACCACACTACCATCAGTCGAGTCGATCAATCAACTCCCAGCCTTGCAAGCCAGTGAACATCTTTCACCAACTCCTTGTTCCCCTCACCACATGAGACACACTTTCCATTGAGAGCCTACTAAGCGCATCCGCCACCATGTTAGCCTTTCCCGGGTGGTAAAGGACACTCATATCATAGTCCTTAAGTTACTCCAACCACCTCCTTTGCCAAAGATTTAGATCTTTATATGTGAACATGTATTGCAAGCTCTTGTGGTCCGTAAACACATCCACATGGAACCCATACAAGTAATGTCACCATATCTTCAATGCAAACACCACCGCGGCCAAATCAAGATCACGGGTCGGGTAATTCTTCTCATGGACCTTTAGTTGCCTAGAGGCATATGCTATCACCTTTCCATACCGCATCAACATTCACCCAAGTCCAACTCTGGAAGCATCACAATACACCATGAAACCCTCAGTACCCTCGGGTAGGGTCAACACTAGTGCTGAAGTGAGTCGGGTCTTCAACTCCTGGAAGCTTTCCTCACAAGCCTCCGGCCACTGAAACTTCACCTTCTTCTGCGTCAACTTAGTCAAAGGCGCTGCAAGGGATGAGAAACCCTCAACAAACCTCTGGTAGTAGCCAGCTAAACCCAAGAAACTCCAAATATCTAAAGGATTCACCGGTCTAGGCCAATTCTTCACTGCCTCAATTTTCTGCGAATCTACTTTTATGCCTTCGCTAGACACCACATGACCCAAGAATGCCACGGAGCCCAACCAAAACTCAGACATGTTGAACGTTGCATACAATTAGCGATCGTTAATGGTCTGAAGCACTACTCTCAGGTGAGCGACATGCTCCTCGTTGCTCTGAGAGTATATTAAGATGTCATCAATGAACATGATCATGAACACGTCCAAATATGGCTTGAACACCCTGTTCATCAAGTCCATAAAAGCTGAAGGAGCATTCATTAGTCCAAAAGACATAACTACAAACTCGTAATGACCATACCGTGTTCTGAACGCCATCTTTGGGTTATCACTCTCCCGAACTCTGAACTGATGATTCCCAGATCTGTGATCTATCTTTGAGAAACACTTAGCACCCTGAAGCTAATCAAACAATTCATCAATCCTTGTTAAGGGGTACCTGTTCTTGATAGTTAATGCACATACGAAGGGAACCATCTTTCTTCCGAACAAATAAAACTGGTGCACCCCATAGAGACTGGCTCGGTCTAATGAAGCCGTTATCTAGTAAATCCTTTAACTAATCCTTCAACTCTTTTAACTCGGCCGGAGCCATCCTGTAGGGAGGAATAGATATAGGCTGCATATCGGGAAGAAGGTCAATACCAAAGTCAATCTCTCGCTCGGGAGGAATACCTGGATTATCATCCGGAAAGACCTCTGGATACTCCCGTACTATTGGAACTGACTGGATAGTCGGGGTCTCGGACTCAACATCCTTGACCCTAACCAAATGATGCATGCAACCCTTGGAAATCATCTTCTTGGCCTTGAGGTAGGAAACAAAGCGACCTATAGGCACATCTGAACTACCCTTCCATTCTAAGGCTCGCTCACCCGGAAATTTGAACTCTACTGACTGGGTCCTACAATTAATGGAAGCATAACAAGCACATAACCAATCCATGCAAAGAATAACATCGAAATCAGTCATGGCTAACTCTATCAGATCTGCTGATGTGACCTTATGGAGGACCAAGACTGGGCAATCTCTATGCACCCATCTAGTTGTAACTGGGTCACATATTGGAGTAGAAACTAAAAAGGATTCTGAAAAGACATCGGGATTGGCTCCGAAGCTACTGGTGGCCTGGATTGCCTAAGTGTTATAGTTACAAATGTCATATAGATGACTTCTCGATCAATCATGAATCAAGTTCCAGTTGCGCCCTACCCCAGTTTTGGGGCGTGACAAAATAAATCCATCCGAAAACTTTTCACATTTCAAAGCTTCAGGGCTGTAACTGATAGAGAAAACTAGACAAGGTTTTTTTTAGGGACACAAGGGAAGAGTTATTCCCTGTTTAATTTCCACATACCTGGTGAAGAAATCCTGAAGAGAATTCCTTGAAAATATGAGAAGAAGTCGATTGCCCTAGTTCTAGCTCTAAGAGTTTTTGTGTTCTAAGTCTAAGTATCAAGAGAATGGGTGAGAGGAAAACATCGATCACCCTTTTAACTCCCTCTTGGACGAGCCCAAAATGATGTAGTTTATAGTCTAGGAGTTTAGAAAATTACAGAAAAGCCCCTAAAAATCTCATAGAAAAAACACCCTGCCAGTTCCAACGAGGGATTGGACGAGTCGTGCCCAGTGACCACGACTCATAGTCCAACTTGTAAAGTACACTGCCCAAAAATCCACTGCTGTGACCATGGGAAACATAACGGGTCATGAGTGGTGACCATGATTCGTGGTCACCTTTCGTCCTCAACACTGCCAGAAATCACCAGGGGGTCACCACAGGCGACACCACGACTCGTGGCGTTCCCAACAAGTTATGGTAAGGACGCGTTAAGTACACTATCCCACTTTTCTTCTTCCTTCACCCATCCTTGACCACGGGTGACCTAACAAGTCCTATGGATGACCACGACTTGTGATCACACTCGTGGTCACTCAAATCCCCAAATTTTCAACCAAGTCTGAACCCTTCCCTACAAGTCACTCCACAATTCGTGGCCTACCCCACGGGTAATAGGATGACTCATTCTGTGACCTGGTGCAGGAAATCCTATTTTCTCTGTTTTAACTCCCGGATCTAGTCTTAGGGTTTTGGGGGCATTACAATATCTCCCCCCTGGGAACATTCATCCTCGAATGTTGGAAACCACCCATAAAAGTAGAGAAATACATCAATGTATTTAAATAATGAACATATAAGCTGAAAACTAACGGAACGACTGTCTCTGAATTGAACTAAATGACTGAACTAAATATGAGTTGCACTTACGTACATTGACATGAAAGAAGCTAGGGCACATGAACTAAAAATAAAATTGAATAGAGTTTTAGGGAGAAAATTGATACCTTAAACTGAAACTGACCCGGGAGGGAATAAATATGGGTATCTGGCCATCGTATCTGCTTTGACTTTCCACGTAGCTCCCTCTAGCTGTTGATTCCTCCTCACAACTTTGACTGAAGCTACTTCTTTGTTTCTCAGCTTAAAAACCTGTCGGTCAAGGATCTGAACTGGGACCTCTTCGTAAGAGAGACTATCTTTTATTTCTATGTTTTCTAGTGGCAAAACTGAAGTTGGATCATCGATGGACTTCCTCAATAGGGACACATGGAAGATTGGGTGCACCCATGCTAAATCCAGAGGTAGTTCTAACTTATATGCCACACTGCCAGTATGCTTTAAAATTCTGTAGGGTCCCACATATCTCGGGCTAAGCTTACTTTCTTCCCGAATCTCATCACCCCTTTCATGGGTGAAATTTTTAGATAAACACAGTCATCCACTACAAACTCTAATTCTCTTTCCCCTCATATCAGCATAGGATTTCTGTTAGCTCTAGGCTGTTTTCAACCTTTCTCGGATGAGTTGTACTGTCTGCATAGCTTCACGAACTGAGTTTGGCCCTATCAATATAGCTTCACCAACCTCAAACCACCCTATAGGAGATCTATAAGTTCTACTTTCTTCCCGAATCTCATCACCCCTTTCATGGGTGAAATTTTTAGATAAACACAGTCATCCACTACAAACTCTAATTCTCTTTCCCCTCACATCAGCATAGGATTTCTGTTAGCTCTAGGCTGTTTTCAACCTTTCTCGGATGAGTTGTACTGTCTACATAGCTTCACGAACTGAGTTTGGCCCTATCAATATAGCTTCACCAACCTCAAACCACCCTCAAATGGGGCCATCTGGATACTGGAGTGATAGTTGTTGTTGTATGCAACTCGATGAGAGGAAAGTGATCATCCCAACTGCCCTTGAAATCGATCACACAAGCTCTCGGAATATATTCCAAGGTTTGGATGGCCCTCTCAGCCTGTCCATCGTCTGCGTGTGAAAAGCGTTGCTGAGCTTGACCTGGGTATTGAGCCCCTTCTGAAAAGACTTCCAGAAATATGAGGTGAACTGGGTATTCTATCTGAAATAATGGATAAGGGCACCCTATTAATTCTTACCTAGCATAGTCCTCAGCTGACTCTGTAGTTTTTAATTGGGAAGAATGTGCTGACTTAGTCATCCGATCTACTATCACCCAGATCGAGTCATGCTGCTGATGAGTCCGAGGTAGACCTGTAATAAAACCCATATTTACTTCTTCCCAGTTCCATGTGGGTATAATGATATCCTAAGTCGTTCCTCCCGGTCTCTAATGTTCCACCTTAACTTGCTGGCAGTTCGAGCACTTAGCTACAAATTCTACGATGTCTCTCTCCATGTCGTTCCTCCAGTAAATATCCCATAAATCATGACATCTTAGTAGCATCTGGGTGGATGGAGTATCTCGAACTGTGTGCCTTAGCCAACATCTACTGTCTCAGGTCACCCATATCCGGCACACAGAGTCTACCCTGGTAACGGAGTACACCATCTCCCCCTTGGGAGAAAGCCTCCACTCCTTCTTTGAGAAATGTTTCTTTTAGGTTAAGCAGTATGGAATATTCATCCTACCTTGACTTAATGAGGAATCTGCCATCCTAATTGCTGAACATTCGGAGCTTAGACTGACTTTGTGACTGAGCTGACAGGCCAGGGGAAGGAGCTGAATACTAAGCACTAAATGCTAATGGAGTATTTGACTTTGAGCTAAACTACATATCGAAATTGAGTTTCTGAATCGAACATGCATGCTAAGACATGAGAAAAAAAATAACTAAAGGACATGAAGCTTTCACAGAACTAAGTAGAGTACTAAAAATAAACGGTTCCCCTCAGGCTGGAACTGAGAGGTTAGGGACGGAGTTGTAAAGCCCATAACTACTTTCTAACATCTGAGTAGGTGGCCTTTTCTGAATTTGGTTTCCTAGGTAGTTCCTCCTACTAGCCGAGTGTTCCTTATAACCTTCACTAAAATAACCTCTTTATTTCCACTTACAATCTTGATGTCAACAATCTCAACAGGAACCTCATTTTAAAAGAGACTGTCATCCTTACCAATCCCCCATCATTCAAGCCTATCACTTAATCATCTTACAACTCCTCTATAGTATATACCATACAAGAATTTCCCTGCCTCCCTAGTAAGACAAACAACTGCATCTTATGAATATTTTCATATGAGCATCAAAGGTAAAAATAGAAAGTTATCCTGAGTATATCTGTTAAAATAATCATTCCCGATATAGGTGAACGTACACATGTCTTAGAGTAAGCAATCGCAAGAATGAATCACTCAAGGAGCCTAGTATTAGCATACACATGATGTAGCATGATCTGTTGAACCATTAAGGAGAGTCTGAGGGACTGGGTTCTTGGAGATAGGCATAATGTGAGACATGAGTCTGTACATAACTAGTCTTCATGACATGAAGCTGGAATTTTCTGAACCATGGAGTAAGGCCGGTATCGGTATTTAAACCGGTTATCTATAATTCTAGGAGTCTGAAGATAAGCATAAGTAGAATGTAGCATAAACTGAAATACAAGAGGAAGCAGTTGAATAGGAAAGACTGACATCCCATAGTTGTTATTTCTGGAGCCCTTCTACTGCAACACTTAGGGCTTCACCAGGGCTTCACCTGGCCTTCTTAACTTATCATCTCCCCCTTAGCTAAAAGTCACCATTCTCAAGCTTTTAGATCCTTTCTTAAGTCTAGGTTAACATCACTAACTCTTGAGTTCTCATTCTTCACGACAACTATCACTACAGGCTTCATACTTATAACCATTTCATATCAACCACAAGATATCTACCATACTGGCAATATAAATATATTTCATACTTTATATCGTGGCTCCTGAGCCTAAAAACATGCAAGGATCAACATAAGAAATTCATAACATACCTACTACTATATCCAGAGTTGTCGGCCATCTGTACTGGATGTTGTGCCCTGCTGAGATGGGCAAGTTATCGGAGTTGTTGGGAGGTGGATTCAGCTTTCCCATGTTCAGCTATAGGGAAATTCTTTATTCTATGGGCCGACTGACCACATCCAAGGCATCCTTCCTTACAAAACAAACATTTTTCGAGGTGGCTCCTTCCACATTTCTCGCAAACTGGGCGACTTAACAGGGCTGCAGAAGAGTTATCCGGGGCTCTACCTTCACCCTGTTTGGATACTGGGCACTCTATGAGTTTATGGAATGACTTGACGCACCAAAAGCGACCGCTTGAGCCATCCCTGCATTCTCCCAAATAGTTCTTCCCACAGTTCTTGCAAGCTGGGCATGTAATCTCCTTTACTCTGGGTTTTTTAGAATCCTTGGCTATCGATGGTGTTGGGGATGATGACCTCAAACGAAATTGGAAATGGGGTCAACCACTCATCCTTTGTTGGTAAAACTCCGAGTCCCCTGTTCTTTCTCTCTTCCTCCACTTTCCTTTTCCCCAGAACTTTCCATCCGCTATCAGAATGTGAAACTCAGGTGTGACATTTCGAACCCTGTTAGTTATTATCTCTTCAGTAGGATTTTTAGGTGTGATTACTTGATGGTTAACTTAAGTGGTCACGGCCCGTATTAACCCTCAAGATAGCCCCGAGCTCCGCATGCATCACTTTCCCACTAAGGGGTCCTACTGGAGTTGGTGGAACTGGTGGATTCCCGTTATTTTTCCCTCTTCCAATACCTCTTCTAGGAGGCATTGTCTGCGAACACGTAAAGCGCGAATTAGAAGAGAAACCTTAGAGTTTACACTCTATCGCACGATAAGAACAGTGAAAGAAGGGAATTTTCCTAAAACATCTTATGGCCTCCTCATCATAAGTGTAGCGCGCTTCACAGCCATGAAAAGGACTCTACTTGATGCGACTTTCAGACATCCTAGGATACTCTAAACCTAATGCTCTGAGACCAAGTTTGTCGCGCCCCAAGTCTATACCCTGGACGAGACACAGTACTTGGAGTCACACGTAACCCCAATTCAACCCATGATCTATCATGAAACAGGCATTCTGAGTAAAAACATAGTGGAAGCTTTAAAATAATAGAATAAAATATTTAAGAAGAAGAACTAAGTCATAAAGTTTTATGAAACTGAAGACAAACTAAAAATCTGATTCTCTAACTGAGTTTGAAAGCCATCTATCTAATGAGTTGCTGGGACAAGTCCCTAGCTAAGTCTAAGTCTAACTAAAAGAGATATAGCTGAAAAGAAATAATACTCATCCTCGAAAGATGAGGACTCACCAATGATGCAGCTGAAAGCTTCTGAGCGATGTCTGCTAACGATGCTGAGACTGACAACCTACAGCTGTATCATGAAACAATACAACATAAAAGGTATGCGTCAGTACTTTGAATGTACTGAGTAAGTGAGAGGAACCATAACATGGAGAATAAAATAGTTGAATTGTAATATCATGCAATGACCAACTGAAGTACTGTAACTGAATAAACTGAACTATGCTGAGTGTCAAAATGACCCAGTCTGATGGTCAAAGACATATCCTAAATCTGAGATACTGATATGAATTGCTATACTGAACTGATAACTGTACTGAGTAGTCTGCAACTACTCTAAACTGAGCTACACTGAGACTGAACTGAACTGAGCTAATCTAAAACTGAACTGACTAGTGGGAGAGGCTATAACCGATACATAACAATGTGAGTTAGATGTAGAGTCTAATGTACACACCCCATCGGTAGGACCTAATATACCTTTCCAGGGTATAAAAACATGTATTGTAAGATCACTGTCTAGGGCCATGAAGTCAATAAAATATAACCTATGGTTGCAATGTAGTTCTAGGAACCTGGAACCCCGACCCTCTCGGTGACAAGTCCTACCCCCACTGGATAGTCCTACCATGACTACTACTACCAAGCAGATAGCTCAATATTGAGGGCCCAAGACTATAACTAGCTCAGGGATACTATTTGAGAGTACCCTGAAAGTCTTATTAGACCAGATTTGAAAACTGGTGTTTTAAGACTGGCCAGAGCTGCTCATTTGGGAGCGTCGTAACCGTCTAAAGAACAAACTGAGGATGAAGCTGGTGGTTCTAAGATTGGTCAAAGCTGCTTATCTGGAAGTGTCATAACCATCTAAAGAACCACAAAAATCTGATAACTGATGTCTGAGTCTAAATTCTGATAACTGGGAGGCATCACTGACACCTCAATAATTAACTGTGGTCAAACTAATCAGACTACCATGAATCTAACTGAGATTTTAACATAAATTAAATATATGTGCATCCCAAAATTGACAGAACCAAGCTACAAGGAAAAGTAGTTCAACCCGCAGGGTTCTAATTTCTACTGAGCTGGGAACTAAGGCTGAATCATTCTACTAGATACAATCTTTCAAAATTTTCTAGCAATAGGGAATAATAAAGAAATTAAAATCATAATAAATATAACATTTGAATCCATAAAGAAATCCATCTGAAAACTTTTCACATTTCGAAGCTACAAGGATATAACTAATAGAGAAAACTAGACAAGGTTTTTTTAGGTACACAAGGGAAGAACTATTCCCTTGTTGAATTCCCACATACCTGGTTGAGAAATTCCGGAGAGAATTCCTTGAAAATTTGAGAAGAAGTCGATTGCCCTAGTTCTATCCTTGAGAGTTTCTGCGTTCTAAGTCTAAGTATCGAGAGAATGGGTGAGAGGAAAATGTTGATCACCCTTTTAACTCCCTCCTGGATGAGCCCAAAATGAAATTGTTTAGAGTCTAAGAGATTATGAAATTACAGAAAAGCCCTAAAAATCTCGCAAAAAAATCACCCTGCCAGTCCCAACGAGAGACTGGACGAGTCATGCTTAGTGACCACGACTAGTGGTCCAACTCCTGAAGTACACTGCCAAAAACACTGCATTGACCACGGGGAACATAATGGATCATAATCGTGGTCACCTCTCATCCTAAACACTGCAAGAAATCACCAGTGGGTCACCACGGGTGACACAACATCTCGTGGTGTTCCCAATGAGTCGTGGTGAGGACCCATTAAGTACACTGTACCACTTTTCTTCTTCCTTCGCCCATCCTTGACCACGGGTGACCTAACGAGTCATGTGGCTAACCACGACTTGAGGTCACACCCGTGGTTACTCAAATCCCCAAAGTTTCAAACAAGTCCGAACCCTTCCTCACGAGTCACTCCATGACTTGTGGCTACCCCACGGGTCACAGGACTACTTTTTTGTGACCTGGTGCAGAAAATCTTTTTTTGTCCGTTTCAACTACCGGGTATGGTCTTAGGATTTTCAGGGCATTACATCTTCCCTTGTGATCACCGGTCCTGCCTCCAGCCTCAAAACCACCTCTGATATGTCATCAATTCGCGGGGCCACAATAATTGCATGCTGAATTCCTGACTGTTGTCCTGCTGGAGTTGCTGGCACTGTCCTGGGGCCTACAAGGTCGCTCAGAAGGTTGAGAACCTAAGTTAGGACCATCGAAGACGCTGGCACGGTAGGAGCTTCACCCTGCGTTGGGACTTTCTCAATTGCCACTCGTTTTTGTAGTTCTAGTGGCACGGGAAATGCAGACCTCTACTTGACTGGAGCAAGAGCATGGGCCCCTCCTCTAGCTGCAGTGAGTCTTCGTCCACGACCTCTTCCCCTTTCTCTACCGCGAACTTGGGCCACTACTGCTGGCTCAAGTGTCACATCTCTATTACTATTTGCACGTGTTCTCACTATTTGAGAATGAAAGAAGAAAAGTTGTTAGATACCAATTTGGATCACTAGATACCAATTGAAATCAAGTAATCACACGAAAAGAGAGAAGGAAGAAGTTTCCCTAAAGTCCTGCAGCCTCTCGAAGATAAGTTACGGACATCTAAGCACTGATCCGCGAGACTCTACTAGACCCGTCTTAGTGCAATGAGATCAATGAACCTAGGGCTCTGATACCAACTTTGTCACGACCCAAATGACCGTGATTGGAACCCACACTAACCCTCCAGTGGGCGAACCAACGAATCCCGATACTGCCCCCATAATCAAAAAATTCATGAAAAAGAAATCAACTATTATGTAAAAAAAATTCAGATCATTACACTGTGCATACCAAAACCAAATAACCAATTTTCCAGAACCTGATTGTCATTGCACCAGACGTCTATTTTTTTACAAGCTAAGGAACTAAAATTAAAAACAAAATAAAGTGTTCAAATGTCTGAAAGAAGGACATCTGCAATGAAGGAGTGATTTGCGTCCTCATTTTCTCACCTTCTCAATCAAGAAATGATGTTGGTTTATAGGTGAGGGTGCGAAGAACAACATGGCTTGAACTATACACTCAGAAAAGAATGCAGGGGTAGGGTCAGTACATGACACAGTACTGGTAGACATCATCGGTCAACCTTACATAATAATAGATAATTACAACAATAGAGATATAAAAAGGGATCCTCAGCTTTACACAGATATACAAGATATTTTTGAACACTAGCTCTACTCAGGAATCAGTCGGCCTGCTCACTAGAGTAGGCCTCTCGCTGCAACGGTCACTTTTCCACTACAACGGTCTTGCCATAGCGGAAATGGTTTCGCTGTAGCGACACTGCATAGGCAGTAGCTTGACAGGCTGCACTCTTCTCAATTCATTCATTCCACAGTTCATTATATCAACAATTAACATTTCACATACTCCATAAATCTATCAAAAAACCATAATAAGCAACAATCACAATTTCTATTAAGAGCTATAATTCCTCTGTTTTTCATAGCGACAACTACTCAATAACTACACATAGTGACAAAGTCGCACTTAGCATTAACACCATGTTTATTGTTATCAATTTGCATCATATCCACGATAATTTTGCATATTCTCATAGCACGTTCACATTCACCTCATGAATATAAATTAAATCACAAACAAATATGCAAACAACACAACCAAGGATAGCATGACGGGCACACGCCTCCGCCATCTCCCCTTAACACTCAACCATATGAATCATGTACATAGATGACAGAGGGGGTCTTATTTATGCCCATCTAGTCATGAACTGCAGGGAACTCTAGAAATTCATGTACTATGTCGGTGTGGCACCCGCTCCCACTCATAAGCTCATTCGGATGCTCCCTTTGAACACGAGCCACTCAAATAAAATTATTCGCTCACCCGGATACTTCCCTCGAGCTCAAGCCTCTCATTTTAGGATATTAAATCTTTTCATTCATTATTCTCATAAAATTATCACAAGTGCATTATTGCAGCATATAGAAAGTTACGATCTACCGCTCAAATAAGCCATCATTAATTAACAATTCTCTCATTAACGGAGTGGGACCACTTTACTAACTATTCATCACAGGTAATTACACTAACAGATTCACACAATCTTTTAAACAAGTAATCATAATTCAACATCACATCTTAGTCACATTCATGAGATAAATTAACAACAATAGACTCACATATCACGTAAACGTCCGATGACTAATCGTATATCAACGTTGCACACTATACATGCCATTATATAGGTCTATCCCTGTAAATCGTAACCTACCTCGATTTGGAAGGTAACAATTCAACTACTCCGCGAGACCCTTGCCTTTCCTCAAAGCATCGAAATGGGTGAAATCTACAACACAAGAGTAATTCATTAATTACCCTTCAATTTAGAGTCTAAAAGATCAAACCCTCTCCTTCGGGGTGTTATTTGAGAGTAAAACCCCAATTCTACTCAGTTGTAATTTAAATTCCCCAAGAAACCCTTGTTCCAAACATGTGATTCTAGAGGAGTGATCAAATCTTATCAACACCAACCCAACTCACCCACTAATCACCCTATAATTTATCCCTACTTAACAGTCTAGGGTTCTTCCTCTACAAAATTCCCATCATTAGAGGTCTACAAAACTTCTAGGATCAAAACTACTCACTTTAGAGATAGAGAATCAAAAATCATACCTTAGGTGAAGAGATTACTGGTCTGGAGAGTTTTTTCAGTCCTCTAGACCTCCTAATCGAATTTTGGGAAATAATAGGATGAAAACCCCGTAATACCCACTTAAATTGATTCCCGTTGTTCACTGCAGCGATTACCTTTCCGTTGTAGCGACCCGCTACAGTGGTCATAGGGCCGCTGCAGCGGTCCTAATGGTTACTATCCAATTTTCACCACAGTGGGACTCCGACCGCTACCACGGTCTCAATGCAGTGGTCCCCCGGACCAGTAACTATCAAAAATTGCACAATTCTATACTTAGATTATTTCACAACCTCCCTATCTCATGCTTGGCCAGATTTTTGTGTTTTATGCCCTTAACCATCCCGTAACGATGTCCCGGTCGTTACATCTTATCTATCTTTGTTCATCATCTTCATCTTTTATTTAGCAAGAGCCGCCTTTATAATGCCTTTGAATTACAAATTTATCCTCATCTAAGCAAGAGGTAACACCTATTAACTATTCTTTTCTTCCAAGGTTTAGAGGTTTTATCCAACCAATCAATTCATTCATTTCTTCACAATTTCATGCTACTTCACATTGAAACTCACATAATTTTTTTAGTTTTCTTTTTCATGCCCTCAAACTTAGGGTTTTGCCTCATTTCTCTCGTTTCTATTCTCATAGTTTTGCAATCTCAAGCACCATCTTTTATTTCTTCTCATAACTAGCACTAGGGAATATGGGTGCCAAGAAAGGGATTACGAAAGGGAAATAGGTTCGTAATGTGGTTTTCAAGGAAAAGGTTTAAAGGCTCAATATTGACTATCAAAGATAAATGTCCAAGGAGGTTATGAATGGATGATGTAGCTATCAAAAGAAAGCCCAATATCATGTTCTAAGTGCAACTACATCTAGGATTTCTCCTTGAGTCACACATAGAGAAAGTTCTAGAAAACTATACATACATGAGAATTAAGCTAAAAGTTTCACCATACAAGGCATCACACTCCAAGGGATTCACACAGTTTTAATAACCACATCAAGATCATGACTTGAGACAAGATAGCATATGAATCAAAAAGCTAAACAAGGAATGTGCAACTCATGACATAAGATTGCTCAAATTTTAAATTCAAATGCCCCCTTTTTTCTCAAAATAATCACAACCACCGACTCAAAAAGACTCTAAACTCGGCATTTTACCTTAAGAAAGTTGTCTCTCATTCTATCATTGGAAATGCCACCCAGTTCGACAATTTAAAAAAAGAAAATAATATTGCTTCTTGGGAAAGAACCATGGCATAAAGAAAACCCTTTGAGTTTCTACTATAAACAAAGGTGATTATTAAAACGGTTCATCAACATTAGGCAATTTTGAATGAACCCATCAACGGCACTAACAAGTTAACAAGCAACACTTTTCATTCAACAAAAGCCCACCAAGGGAATTCAACCAGTTAAGCCAAAAATTAGGCCTATCAACAACCAAAACATAAGAATTTCAGCCCAACAAGTGCAGCAAAAGACTAACACAACCAAGGAAATGAGGCACAACCCATCCCCAACTAAGAAATTACATTATCCCCAATGAATACATGAAGAGAGAAGGATGGTAGGAACTCCTTGAAGTGGCTATTCATCGTCATCATCAGTGGCCTCATCATTTTCATAATTTTCAGCATCTCCCAAATTTGCCTCCTCATCTTCACCTAAGCCCTCAAACAAATCAGCAATGGGACCCCGGGCTGTAGATGGAGCAGCCATGGCTGCATCAAGTATACTCATACCCGGGTCCCTCATGGTGCCCGATTCTTCAACTCTCACACCTTTGATCAAATAGAAGAGACAACTCCCTCAACCACATCCACTCGGGAGCATAGCTTGTTTAAGCTATCAAACACATTATTAATCTCCCTCTTCACTGTTTTGATGATAAGTGCAGGGAGATTTTGAGTGAACTTTTGCAGTTGACTCTCATGAGATTGTGTCATCTCAGTTAGCTTCAGTATTCCTCTTGGGAGAGAGGATATGAGAGGAGGTGAAGGTCCTCTAAATGGTGCTTCCCCGGATGCATGACCTAATATTTCAGGGCGGGGCATGTTAAGGTTGGGAGCGATGGGTATCTCCTTTATTCCATGAGAAGTGGACTCTTCGGGAATTTTCCATGCGTGCATCCTCTTTCTTTTGATCTTGGGTACATCCACATCCCTCTTTCTTTTAACATTAATGACACCAGTGGTGGAGCTTGGGGACTCATCGGGGAATAATAGTACCCCTGCTTTGAGGCACAGTTGAGAGATGAGAACAACATATAGCATAGAAGTTCCATGCTGTCTAGCCTTACGCTTCATTTAGGTGGACACTATTTCCCCAAAGTTAATGGGTATCCCCATCATGATGCTGGCAATGAGTATGGCACCTTGAGGTTCACTCTTTGGTCATTTTTGGAGGGCATAATTTGGCTGCAAGCAAACTCTAGCCACAACTTGGCCTCAAACTTTAGATCATGCCTGGAGATTTCCCCACCCATGGAGGCCTATAAAGGATGACCAATGCTTCATTTCCTCTTGGCGAGCCTGGTAGGATGCATAAAATTTTGGCACAAGGTTGGTGTAGTAGTTCGGTAGAGGCGCAACAAACATATGCCATTGTCTATCATTAAATTATGCAGTGATGTTCGGGAAATCATTCCTCAGCCCCACCAAATCAAAGCGTTTCTCATTTGTTATTGGCCTCTCTTCACACATGACATAATGTGCCTTCATGTCAGGCACACAGTAAATGACAGCCTCTCTGGTATTGGTGGGGGATGGGGTTACTTTGTCTTTCCCCTTGCCCTTACCCTTGGACATGGCTAGTGCCTTTCTCTTGTCCGTTCTCCTAGATAAAATGATGATGTTGGAAAAAATATGTTAGTGCCACACGCTACTATTTTTGTGTTTTTGATAAGGTGAAAATACAAGAAACAACTAAACTAACCTAGAAATAAAAATCTAAGAATTGGATGACAATAAGTTGAAATATCAAAATCATGTCGAGTACCAGCTCTACAGCTGCGAAATGCAGATGGGGAACCACGAGTCGCAGCTACGCTGCTGGTTTGGGCAGAATGGCTTTGTACCTAAAATACACTGCATTTCACTAGTCTTGACCTATGACATGCAAGTGAAACAGGAGTATTGGGAAGTGGCTTGAAGCCTTGAACCCGGACTTGTACCTCAGCTTGCATTTTGCCGGTGCTGACTGGTGACTCACAGGTGAAACGCAGTTCAACATCGATTACCCAAGCCCATTTAAAAAAACCTTAAGTTCATACCTTACTCACTCACCCCAACATTATGATTTACCTAATCAAATAGTACAAAAAAATAAAAATGGTGATTTTCCTTTAAGAAAGACTTCAACCTATCTATCATTAGGAAAATCGTGCATTTCAAGCACACGGGGTTACTCAGACTTCACCCCCAACTATTATCTCAAACACACAACTTCATATAACATTTCTACCAAGATGAGTACCCACATCAATATTATGCAATTATCAAACAATAAGTAGAATNCTTTCACAATACCTTGCACCATTAGCAATGTCGAGTTCGCAAGGGCACCCAAGATGAGTACCCACATCAATATTATGCAATTATCAAACAATAAGTAGAATAAGAGCAATGAACACACATAATGATTGAGAAGAGATAAAAAAACAACTAGATTGGAACTTGGTGTCTTGATCAACAATGATTAATCCCTAAATTGTAGGAATTCTTTTGCTTAGTGAGAGTTTAGTGAGGTAAGATGAAATGAAGAGAATAGGAAATGGGAATTTTATAGGATGAAGGGAGTGAGAGTGATTGGTAGGTGAGAAGGTGGGTTTAGCGGGAATTAAGTGGGAGAAGATGGAAGGGTGGTAGTTGGGTTATGGGGAAGGTGGAAAAGTGGAAAAGAATGGGTTCTTTGGGAGTTGAAAAAGGATTTGACCGATTTGGGAGATATATGGGTCAGGTCAATCAACGGGTTTGGTCAATATTTTAAATGTAGTACTTACCTATACTTGTGTTGGACTTGTGGCCGCCGGTGAATACCAGCGTTTTGCAGTTCCAAGCGCAAGTGACCACTGCTCGTGCCAAATTCATTGCTTTGAAGGATACATTTGATCGGCATTTTACGAGTTGCCACACATGTTTCGTCGATGGGTCGCGGTGTACACTTCAACTTCTAGGTTTACTGGTTCAAGCTTGTGTTGAACCGACATTTCCCAGATTGTCACCGGAGTTTCGCAAGTGAGGCACCAGTTCACTCCTTTTTCGTTCAACATTCTGGACCTCTCTTACGCTTGGGAGGCAACTCGTGCAGGGCTTTCTCTATTTTTCTTTCACTTGGTTTCTCATCCAATCAACCTATAAAACAAAAACAACAAAAACATGAAAGCATCAAACATAAAAACACTTGGGTTTCCTCTCAAGAAGCGCCTTATTTAATATCGTGGCACGAGGGATACCTCCTCAATTATCAATTCTCTAGAGATTCATCCTCCAAATCAACTTAATCCTCACCATTGTTGTCTTGCTCCTCCTTTTCATCGAGGACCGCAATAACTTTGCATTCATCTAGGGGTGTTTTGGGTTGACATACCTTGAAGGTGACTTCCTCACCTCTTTCTCTAAATTTTAGTTTTCTATGCTCCACATCCACCAATGCTCTACCTATGGCTGGCAATGGTTGCCCTAAAATGATAGGAACCTCGACATCCATATCGCAATCCAACACGACGAAGTCGGCTGGAAGGATAAATTTGTCTACCCAAACCAAGACATCTTCTAACACCCCCATAGGTTTCTTGATGGATGGATATGCCATTAAAAGCCTTATTGATGTGGGTTTGGGATTTCGCACCCCTAATTTCTTGAAAATGATAAGAGGCATCAAGTTTATGCTTGCCCCGAGGTCATATAAGACCTTTTTGAAAATGCACAGTCTAATGGTGCAAGGGATAGTAAAAGCTCTAGGATACTCTCCTTTTGGAGCAAAATTGCTCGCCATCATTGCACTACAATGGTGTGTTCCTTCCCCTCACCAGCATCAACAACCTTTTTTTCTTTAACAATTCCTTCATGAATATCGCATAACCCGACATTTGAAGAAATGCATCTACCAGAGGTATATTTATCTTACTAAACATCTCAATGAATTTCTTGAAATGCGGCGGAATTCTAGGCTCCTGGCCTCATGCATTTGAGGCCTCCTTGCCTTTTTTCTCAACATCAACATACTTGGACGCAACAACCCCTCCTTCTTCAGCAAGCACTTCATCATCATCAACAACATTTGGTGCATTTGGCACCGCATTTTCTACATCATTAATTGTAATTGGATCACAAGCCTATTTGGTCTTCACACCCTCATCATGCAAGATTTTTCCACTCCTAGTAATAATCGCTATGTAATGGCCATCCTTCTTCAGTTTTGGTATGGTTTCACTAGGAAGTGTGCCCTTTATTCGGGGGTTCATTTGGGATGACAAATGGTTCATTTGAGCCACTAAATGCTGAATGAGAGCTCACGATCTAGGCAAGGTTTGAGCACTCGTGCTAGCATTTCTTTAATCTTTGAATTTCCCACATCACTTACCCCAGGTTGCATTTGGGGTGATTCATCTTTTGGAGGAGGCACATATGGGTTCAAACTTCAGTTGTATCGCACCCCATCATGATTTGGCTTACAATTTCACCATTGCTCATTCCTATCAACCCAATCTTGGTTACCGCGGTTTCTCCAACCTTGATTCTCTTCTCGTGGATGCCAATGGCCCTTATTGGCACCTTGGTGTCCCGAACAAGAACCCCCTATATGACCCGCCATGAATTGACACTCTTCCTCATACCTTGGCGGTGAAGCTTCACCCTTATACTGCATGGGACCTTGAGTCCCACAGCATTGACATTCCTGAATCCGGTTCCCATAACATGCTTCGTCATTAGTACGAGATGGGTTATCATCTTTTCTAGGGTCTCATCTCTCTCTTTATCTCTTTTCCTCATTTCCTCAATCACAAGATGTCATGACTCGAACATAGGTCTGGATCAAAACACGGGAAAAAGAACCCTAAGAGGCTCCAATTCACCCATGGCATGAACATGACATCTAAAACTCAACATAACAAATGCGGAAAGTCTAACATGAAATAGCAGAGTCTGAGAATATAATAACATCTGAACATGTTAATACATAACACAATTCTGAAGTTGAATACATACAATGTCTGATAAGCCTCTACATACTGACGAGTTGATGGGACAAGACTGCAACTAACTCACTAAAGATTGAGACTAAAACTACTAAACATAAGCTGATAAAAGGGTCCTCGAAGGATGAGGACTCACCAACTCTGGCTGAGGGATGCAAACTTTGAGGATCAGGCTAACGACGGGACTGAACCTGTTCCTCCACAAAACCTTTACTGAAGCTACTTCGTTGTTTCTTAGCTTCTGAACCTGACGACCAAGTATTTCAACCGTAACCTCTTCGTAGCTAAGGCTATCCTTCACACCTACGCTCTCCACCGAAACAACCAAAGCTGGAGCACTCATGCATTTCTTTAAAAGCGACATATGGAAAACTAGATATACTGAAGACAATTCAGAGGGAAACTCCAACTCATAGGCTACCTTTCCAACACGTCTCACAATCCTATACGGGCCAACATACCAGGGGCTATGTTTCCCTTTCTTTGCGAACCTCATCACTCCCTTCATGGGAGACACCTTCAAAAATTTCCAATCATCAACATCGAACTCAAGCTCTCCTCCTCATATCCGCATTGGACTTTTGGCGACTCTGATCTGTTTTCAACCTTTCCCTTATAAGCTTAACTTTGAATGATACAACATAGAGTATGCGGTCAGTACTTAGAATGTACTGAGTATGCAAGGTAAGTAAAAACGGACATTTAAAATACATAAGAGTTCATAAGAGTGAGATAGCATGATCATAAAGTAAATATCATAATGTAAACATAAGGGCTCAAGGTTTCAAACCATTCGTAATCCATTCATAAGCATAGTTAAGAGAAACTATTGTAAAACATAACTTGAACCAAAGTAACATAAACATAACCATGCGTAAGCCATGAGGAACAATGGGAGGACTTGTACACCATCATGATAGAGACTTACACGATGCCCCACTATTTCACCCAAATGGACAGGACTATCCCCGGCTTTCCAGGCAATCGGATGTGCAATATGGTGATATCATAGGGATCCAATAATAAATATATATACTTATGGTGGCACGTAATTCTGAGACCACGAGGTTTACCTGAACGTCGGGTCTACATGGTACTAGACACTTCTCCCAAAAACATGCACATGAGGGCTCATATTGAAATCATGAAATCATTCATGAAGTTCATGGACAAATAAAATATTAACATGATGGATCCCACTTGAAATACATGATTAACCATGAATAAGGGCCCATGAATTGGCCAAGAGTCATAAATTCAAAAATCATAAAAATCATACATACTTGTAAAACATTTATATACTTGATATTCATAAATCCATGAAGAGTACTTGAAGAGAAATCATAACATGAATCATAAATCATAATTTAGACTTACTAAGATCAAAATTATAGCAGGATCATAACTTGAATTTTCATGAAACTTACATAATTGGGAATAAAATAATTAAAATTTGAAACTATAGATTAATAATCAAAATAGCTATAAAATCTGCACATAAATCATAAAACATGATTTGGTACATGAATGGAATTGACCCATAGATAGATCATAGAGAATTTCACAAAATTAGGGATAAACCCCAATAGATCATGAATTTAAATCTAGAATTGAAATCTGTGGAATTGAGGAGAATTTAGATCATGAGGGAAAGGAACTCTCATTCATATCCTTACATACCTGGGTAAATCTGATTTACACTTGCTCTTGAAAGCCCATAGGAAATTAGAAAGAAATTGGGGAATTTTTCAAACTTAATCTCCAATGAAGAACTCTAATCTGCATGCATGGAGTGGTAAGGCTTAGGATAGACTTAACACTCTTAAACCCTGCTAACTGAGCTTAAAACGATGTAGTTTAGAACCTATAGGCTTGGAATTACAAAAATACCCTCAATGAATAGTCTGAAATTTCTGCACTGCCAGTGACAACAGCTCATACCACGGGTCGTCCCTTGATACCTCGACTTGTGGTATCCATCCGTTACTTCCTCCATCATTCCTTAACTTCTCAAGTCTTAATACCACAACATGATAGAATGGGACGTTACTCCAACCACTCCCGTTACTACCTCCCATCATCACTATTGACTCCTCACCTATATTTTACTGAGACTCCTACCACGAGTCCGCCAATGACTCGTGCCTCCAAAAAATGGGTCGTTGGACCATCCGTTGCCTCTAGGCTAATTTCCACAGCACCTTCTCACGAGTACTTTCAACGGCCCATTGTTCCTTACAACAAGGCATACCATGTGTCATGACCCGAGTTCACACCCTAGCCATAACATGGGACAAGGAACTCCGAAAGGCTCCAAGTCGACCCATGGCATAACATATCATACACTTAAATAAGAAACACCTAACATCATGAACAAGAAGAAGAAAATAACAAGAATCAAATATGATTCATAAAGACAATTTAATAACACTTAGATAAATAGTTGAAACTGTCTAGATAAGTCTGAAAGCCTTCTACTAAACTGATACGTTGTTGGGACAAGCCCCCAGCTAACTCCCAAAGTCTGAAAACTGGAACATAATAAAATAGGAATATAAATCATGTCCTCGGAAGATGAGGGCTCACCACTAGCAAATAGGAGAGGAAGGAGCGTATCTAGCCACGCGGCTGAACCTGGAGACTTGAATCTATATCATGAAACGATATAGCACAAGAGGCGTGCGGTCAGTACTTGGAATGTACTGAGAATACAGGAAGCTTAAATAAACTTACTCTTAATATATACCAGAAGAAAGTAATGTACAACATATTAATAACAATTTAATTGAATTGAGATACGACACTCTTATACGAGATTCACATATTCAACTTACATAACCACATTACAAAGACATGCATTATTATAGTAACTGTTGATATGCAAAAGTAACAATCGGGAACAATACAAGATATGATGTCGTGACTAATATAAAGAGGGTCCCTAACGTCTAAGGGGAAGTCCTTAACGGTCCAAGGGAGAGAGAAAACTCTGATATAGAGAGTCACTGGCTGAAGAAAGTCCCAAACAACGCAAGGAAAACAAAATACTCAACTGACTAGGGTTGTTAGTCCCGACCAACTGCAAGAAGACAATCTCCACTAACGCATAGATGAGACATTCTCCACTAACGTCTAGATAAGACATTCTCCACTAACACATAGATAAGACATTCTCCCCTAACATCTAGATAAGACATTCTCCACTAATGTCTAGGTAAGATATTCTCCACTAACGTCTAGATAATCTACATTTACAACAGCTAGTGAGAGACACGAACATTCACCACTCTCATCATGAAGTACTCATATCAGAAGGGATTAGAGCTATCTGTTAATAGGCACAGGCTCAACAAGTTGACATATTAGTCACAGGCTTAATCATCATGACTCACATTATCGTAGAACCAATTTCCTCATTAGCTTTAACATCACAATCCAACGAGCATGTTATAAATTCGTACTAGCATTATTCTATCATGGCATATTGATTCCATACTCACCTTATTCAATAGGTAATATAAGATCAAACATGATTCATAGAGTTCAATTCATAATCTATCAAGGATGCATAACTTCATGTAATTAGGATACAACCATTTCACACACTTGTCACAATCATTCCATTTATGAACTCTCTAGCCACGGGCATTTTAGATTCTAGGATTTTATAAAAATGATTTTTAGTAATGAAAATAATATAGAATCCTCCCAAGCTTCATAGTTCAACAATGGAGATGCAATCTTGCCATGCCCAATCAATTAAATCTAAAACATGGTGATGGCACATAATGTACTTCAATTACTCAA
>JACEIK010012233.1:0-31740 GCA_018107945.1 Datura stramonium | reverse complement strand
AACAATTGATAGTCCCATGCTTATTCCATTGCAAATCATAGTATCGCATGATTATCTGGTTTTAACTCTATGTTGCTCCTAGAGCACTTTCAGAATATTTTGTTGACCCAAACTTAGACTTAATTATTCTTTACCCGAAAATGACTATAACCAACACTTTAGATATTTAAGATCACATTAGAAATGGGTAGTTAGAGGAATTGGTCCAGTCCTTATGGGTTCGACATTCCGGTTCTTAAAAAGAGCCACTATATTACTTGCACGACCCGTACACTTGCGGGCACGTCAGTAGACAACCGAGCAAGGGCAGGTGCAAGTCGGCAAGGGCAGGCACGGGTCGGTAGACTATGGCACTAGGCGTGTGGCCTAGTTGCCATGTCTATGATGATGAAGACAAGGCTGATATGGGAAATGGCATGGCATTGCCTTGGCTTGGAAAGACAACGGGCAGATGTGAGCTAGGCAAGGCGCTGGCAAGGAAACTGGGCCATGGACCGGCTGTGCGGAGCAGCTGAGACAAGCGCATGTTGGCATGGTATGAAGACTTGGTGCGCAGACATGGCGCCAAGGCAGAAAGGGCGCCAAGGCTCGCGCGCGCGGCGAGGTGTGCCTGGCACATGCCGGGCGGTTGGGCAGTTTCCAGAAATCTGGGCGCCTGTGGCCTAGTCAGCAGGGCAGTTGTGTATTTCGAATTTGAATTTGAATTGCCTATCAGTTGGGGATGTCAACTAAATTTTGAGAGGGAATTTTGTAGGCATGTTCCAAGCATGTGGCATGGGCGTGGGCTATCTTTAAAGGGAGAAGTCTAGGCTGCCACTAGGCAAGAGAGGAGAAAAAGATAGAGTGTTAGTCTATCTTTTGACAAATAGTTTTGAGGCCTTGTGTGTTTCTTTGTACACGAGTTAATACAAAGTTGGGAAGTAATTTTCCTGTAAATGTGTGTGTTCCTATTGTGACTTGTATGCCAAATAGTCTAAGTGTCGAACGAATCAAAAAGGAAAACGTGTAGGCTGAGTCATAGCGGTTGTGTGCGTGTGACTGCCGTGCAGTGTCAAGTGAGTTGCGTAAAACGAAAATTGACCCTGTAACAGATACCATAGGATTGCCCTTTATATTTCTTGACTACAATATATTCCAATATTATTATTACTAAATAAAAAAAAAAACCAATAAAAGGTTGAAATTTCTTAATCTTTTCTTAAATTCAAATTCAAAATTATATATTAAATTCATTGTTAAATGTTAGGTAACAATAAAAAGTTCTTTGGTTTTTCAGATGGTCGAGTTAAGATCACTATAGGACTTAGTATGACTTGCCAATGTAGGCTTAGGGCTGGACATGATAAAGATAGAAAATTTTATAAGTTACTATTCCTTCCTTGGCATTACATACATTGACTACACCATTCACCTAATTCACATTTTTATTCTTTCATTCTCTTTTTACCCTTTTTCTCCTTTTTATTCACATTTGCATGGGTGTGGTGAGTTTTCACTTTTTTCAACATTTTTAAAATTTCTTTGAGCTTTATTGTTCAATGTTTACATCATTTTCATCCTTTTCTTTTCTCTCCACCTCATTTTCCACCATTCTTTTCTTTTCTTTTCTTTTTTTTTTTCTTTCTTCCATTCCACCTTGCTGCATCCCTACTAGCCACCCTCAACTTAAGTATTTTGTATGTTTAGGTTCACAATATTCAGGAAGGACCAGGGATAGAGACAGGTTCATTACAAAAAAATGGGTTGTGTCGATAAATCAAAGAAACATGATCTATTATGGTTCAAACTTGGGATCAAGGGATTCATGCAACTTTTGGTAAGGCAATATAGGCTAAAAGTGAGCTAAACAAAAATGGCCTATGATGTATCACAACAGCCATCCTTGGCCTATGCAGAGACCAACCAGACAAGTTCTAGATCTACAAAACAATACCGAACTGACTAATATACCTCACTCACACATGGTACATAAACTATTTTCACCTCACCTATCTGGTTTATATATGGCTTAACAAAACTACTCATGCTGACAAAATAAATGACATCCAAAGATCCACAACAATCATGCATGTTGTCACAAATGCATAACTAATGTATCAGAAAGTTTTCAAACAGGATCAATTTTTTATAAAAACTAAAACTAGTGCAATTTTCTTGGATGAGTACTCCTAAGTTACTTTCTAATTAAACAAAAATCAAAAACTAAAAATAAAAATCCTACACATGCCGGTTCTACTAGATAGCATGTCTGAGGAAAAAGAAACACGACAAGACAAAGAGCATAGATGGACCAAATTCCAAAATCACAAGTACACCCCCTCCCTTTTGAAAAGTTAGCTTCGTCCCCAAGCATCATCTTGAAGAACATAGGAAGAGAACATACTTGGGCTACTTGATTCACCTGCCATAGGTTGCCTCCTATGCGGCGCCTGATTTAACATCGCTGTATGACGTGACTTTTGTGACTCCTCAAACGTGCTCGAGGTATACTTCTATCAGTTCTTTTAATTCTTCCTCATCTCCCGGATACACTTTTATTCTTTTCTCATTTACTTTAAATCTTTTCCCTTCTCTATTCTCAAGTTCCACCGCACTATAAGGGAAATACTTGCACTACTTTGTAAAGTCCCATCCATCTAGTTTCAGCACGAGGTGCAATCAAAGTCTTGAATTGAAAAGTAGGACCAAATCACACAATTTGAACTCATCTTAGCTTTTGTCATGGTAGATCTTTATTCTCTCTTTATAGATAGTTTTGCCTCTCATAATCCTTAAAATTTAGAATTCATCAAACTCATTAAACTGGTTAAGTCTTAGCTTGGCAGCTTCATTCTAGTTCATGTTCAGCCTCTTCAAAAGCCCCATAATGTAGCAGCAGATATGCAACTGGTAAGTGGCATGCTTTGCCATAAACCAGCTGGTATGGAGATGAAGCAGTGAAGTCTTATAGCTATTCCTGTAAGCTACAGTGCGTTATCGAGCTTCCTTGACCAATCCGTTCGGGTAGAATTTACTGTCTTGGCCGGGATGGTCTTGATTTCCTTTGAAACTTCCATTTTCCACTCGACTGAGGGTGGTAAGGTGTAATACCTTATGCTTGACACCATATTTTTCCAAGGTTTTGAAGAGAGGCGATTGCAAGAGTAAGATACACCATCTGCTGATAATAGCTGCGGAGTGCCAAGGTGGCAGATATGTTTCCTAAAGAATGTTGTCACGCTCATACTTCATTGTTCGGTAGGGCAGTGGCCTCCACCCATTTGGAGACACAATCAAACCACCAAAAATATACTTCATTCCATATGAGCTTTGTGAATGTCCCATGATGTCAATCCCCCACACATCAAATAACTCTACTTCTAAGATGGGCGTTAGTGGTAACTCATGTCTACAGGTGATATTACCCTGCCTTTGGCATTAGTCACAAGACTTGGAGAAATCATACTCATCTTGATGAATAGAGGGACAAGTATCAAATTGTAGAATTTTATGTGTTCGGCCTCCCTTGTGATGACTGGCCCAGTGGTGACATGCCTCCAAAATGCTCAGCATCTCTACTTTAGGGACACACTTACGAATGATACCGTCTGCACAAATGCAGAATAAACACAAACTCTCAGTAATATCTGCGGGCATCGAATAAGAACTTCTTTTTCTGCCGAGGAGTTAGGTCTGCTAGTATCACATCACTAACCAAATAATTTGCAAAGTGGCAAACAGGAATCAAATCCTACGATGTAGTTAGTACCTGCTCATCTAGGAAGGCATCATTAATATCAAACTCCATCCTCTCCTTTGCTTCAGACTCAAGCCTGTATAGATGATCTGCCACCTGATTTTCAGTTCCTTTTAGGTCTTTCACCTCAAACTCAAATTCTTGGAGCAAGAGCACCCACCTAATCAGTCTAGGCTTGGCATCCTTCTTAGACATCATATATGTCAACGCAACATAGTCTGTATGAATAATCACCCTGGTTCCAAGCAAATATACTCAAAAATTTTCAAATGCAAAGACCCTTGCCATTAGTTCCTATTCTATGAGCGCTATAATTCTTACGGGTTGTGTTGAGTGTTCTACTTGCATAATAGATTGGATGAAACATCTTTGCTTTCCTTTGTCTAATACAGCACCAAGAGCGACACCGCTGGCGTAACACATCACCTCGAAGGGAAGAGACCAATATGGAGCAATGATGATAGGAGGGCGGTGGTGAGATTTTCGTAAAGCATTCTAAGGCCTTCAGACATGCCTCATCGAACACGAACTTTACCTCTTTGCTCCAGCAACGTGCACAATGGCTGTGCAATTTTTGAAAAGTCATGATAAATCGCCTGTAGAATCCTGCAGCCTAAGCTTCTGACTCTTTTACAAAAATAGGGGTGGAAATCTGCTATAACCTCGATCTTTGCCTTGTACACCTCGATCCCTTTCCTAAGATTCTGTGGCCCAACACTATCCCCTTTTTAACCATAAAATGACATTTTCCCAGTTTAGGACCAGATTTGTTTCTTCACATCCACAGTATCTGCCCAGATGATTCATGCTCAGATTAAAATAAGATAAGCCTACAATAGAAAAAATCATCATAAACACTTCAATTGTGTCCTCATCATGTCTGAAAAAGATGGACATCATACAGCGCTGGAAAGTGGCTGGTGCGTTACAATCCAAATGACATTTTTAAGGAAAAGGTCTCATATGGACAGGTGAAAGTTGTCTTCTCATGATATTCGAAGCGATGATTGTTGATTATACCCTGAATATCCATCGAAACAGTACCATCCTCTTCCTGTGAGTCTATCCAGCATCTGATCAAAATGGCATCGAAAAATGGTCTTTTTGGGTATGAAAGCCAGTTTCCTATAATCCATGTATACACGTCATCTGTGGTAATTCATGTCGGTATCAACTCATTCTTTTCATTGAGCACCGCGTAATTCCTCCCTTCTTTGGCACGGCACTGAACAGGACTTACCCGCACTGACTATCTGCTATAGGATATATCAACCCCAACATGCAGCTACTTGATAATTTCACTTTTGACAACTCATCTTGCATTGGAGGGTTCGGAGTGGTCTTGATGCTATATAACGGATCTAATCCCCGGTTCAAAAATTTGAATCTTATGGGTGCATATGCACGGTGGAATTCCAATTATCAATATGGTCCAGCCAATTGCTTTCTTGTATCTATTCAAAATACTCTGAAGGCTTCCACATATATCTAACTGGGTTCAACTGCAATGTTGACGGAAAAAGTGTTGTCCTCCCTAAGGAATGCATACTTGAGATGAGGTGACGCTTTTAGTTGAGTTGGTGGCACCTCCTGGATAGTTTAGCTGGCGGTGTTAGGTTCTTTAAGTCCAGGTCTAATTTCTTTGGGTTGAAGTTATATGACTCTGTCCCATTTAAGATGTTAACCGTATTTGTGTATTCTGGGTTTCCATCCACTCTTCATAATTCATTATCACGGATTCAATGTATCATCAATCACCAATTTCTCCCACGGTGTTGTGACTTGCTATGGTTCATTTGGATGTTTGCGTGAAAGCTTATTCCTTTTGATGCCTTTGAGAGTCACTATAAAAGAAAACAAGAAAAAAATGCAAAAAGTAATGTAACCTGTTGATCAATTACAGCTAATATCCTAGTTTCAACCGTGTTCCCGACATGACATCAACACGATGCGCTCAAACCATACCTCTTGCTAGTAGGAAGTGGAGGCGATTAATCAATAAGAGATCAACTAGAGGTTGGGGTCGAACCCACAGGAAATAGGGAGACTGGATTCTATAGTTGTGCTAGACATGAGTAGTTACTTCCCCAAAATAGGGAGATTTTAAAAGAAAATAATAAAAGCAGATATCAAAATTCTAATGTTAAGTCAATATCAAAGGATAACTAGGGTTGTGTTCCCCAAGGGTTCTATGCTATTCGGGTATACACTCATGATTATCACCAATACTTACTTATAGGACTGATAACTTAGGTTCATTCAAATGATCTGACCAGTCCTTATTGAATGACTATAATCACTCAACCAAGTCTCATGAGTGGTTTCAAAGCTATCCTTTATCACTGAAGTTCCAGGTTTAACTATCCTGCTACGACCGACTCAAGTTAATACAATGATCATCAAGATCAAGGCTCCACCTTAATTTTCTAATCTCTGCCTCTTCGACCAAATCAAGTAAAATTCAGCGCTTCCTAACATTGTGCATCGTTATGAAACATTTAAGCATGAAGAGAATACAATATAAGTGTTTGTATTGGTTTTAAGATCACTTTGTGTAACCCTTGATTGTTAATTCACCATGGTTCCCACAACCCTAGCTATGGAGGTTTTAGCCTCTCATAGTTGCAAGGTTATGATTTTCATTCATGATTAAGAATAAAAATCAATACTTACAATAATGATTGAGAAAAACACTTTCTTCAATTACTCACAAAAATCTTGAGAAACAAGTAGCAAGAGCAAGATGAATTTAAACGAGGTTGATCACAAGTTAAGACCAATTCAATTCTCTCTCTCTTCTCAAGGTTTCTACTCTCTAAACTTATCAAACTGACGTCCTCTATAAAAATGAAACCTAAAACATATTTATACAGACATAAGAATCCTTTTCCCTAAGCCAACGGGGTGAATTTCCATATCTGTCGCCACTTGATTACTTCTATGACTCGACCTACGATCAGTAGCATGCTACTACGACTCGTAGTTTCCTCTCGTACAATCTCAATTTGGCTAAATTCTGGCTAGTGTTGGATCTGGATACGACTCAATAACATCAACTCATGACTAAGTGTATTGAGCTCCCGTACTTTGAATGGAGATTTTGAAGTTTTTCTGAAGTTCATCACGATCAGAATGGTACCACTCATACCTTCGTCTTATGGGTCGTACTTTCTTCTCATAGCGAAGTCAGACTCGGATGCAATTCTTCTGGATTTCATCGATTTCCTCATCACGACTTCCGTTCGGGCCTGCTACGAATTGTGCGGGACTTGAGGGTCACATCTGCTCAGCATTAACTTTCAACAACTTCTCATGGCCACCAGTACGACTAGTAGGTCCTTCCTACGATCCATACTCACAATCACTTTTGCCCCATTTTGCACTTTTAAGCTATCTTTGAAATTTTGGTTCAACATTTTTTTATCTGGCAACAAAAGGAAAAATTACCTTATATCCACATAAATATACCCTAAGTCCGTGTTATTTTCTTAGTTTGAGCATCAAAAGTATTGTAAACCCACAACACATCACCCTCGTCAGGAAAAGAGTATATTAGAAAGTGTGACTCACACTAGGAGGTATCATAGAAACTCATACGTTCTTTTGTTCAACGTATTAGTAGAATCTTGGTGTTTTGCCAAGGCCTTAGAAGTTTAAGGTTGGTTGTTGGGCTTGAGTTGGTAAGTTGGACAGCATAGGGCGCAGCCGAGCAATATAACTATTAGTTTGGCACCTGTATTATTAGTAAGCTCGCCCGAGAGGCCGTTGGAGTATCTTGATGCCTCCAGGGCCAAAATTTAGATGAATGGTCTTACTTGAGTCAACAACATCGGGGTTTCCTAGTGAACGGAGTGACAGCCTACCATCCTATTAGTTACTGTCAGTCACTGTTAGTTTTAGTCGACTTAATGCTTGTCGTACAGGTCACCCAGGAAGTCATCTAATTAATTACAAGTCAGATAGACCCATTGGTACCAAGGAGGAACCTTATTAGTAGTTGGATGTTGGGCCAATTCCCCAACCCACTCTTATAGATACTCAGGTACAAGTTTGCCACAAATGGCTAGGTCCAGATAAACTTGCCCTACAAGGCTATGAATCGCCTAGAGAAGTCATATAAAATCTGAATAGACAAAGTTGATGTCTAAGGGACTAGAACCATAGTAGTCTGATATTACCTTTAGGCCAGAATTATAGTAAAGTTTGCATGTGAAGGGTTAGGACTGTTTGCTCGGGAGCATGTCAATTGGTAACAACCCTATAGTCGTTCTAGCTAGGAACCTAAATAGTTGATCGCCTACGACCTTAATATTCCACTTATGAGCTATCATTATCCTAGCATGACATCAGAGTATCAGTTAAACCATACCAACCTGCCTAGTCTTTTTAGGCCCTAGAGATTATAATCAACTGCCAGGATCCTCTGGTCAGGTATAGGCACGTGGGGTGTGCTTGTTGGCAGCTATATAGGGCTGTTCCAGAGGCGAGTCAACGGTCAGTTAGACCTAGGAGCCAAATATAAGCCTTTTGATTGACTAGATTTATGGGTGTAACATAGTGTCCTAGTTGGGGTAGATGCGTGGCTATTACCCAGTCTCTCTCCATGAACGGCTAAGAGGTTGTGAGATGTACAATTGCTTTCAAGAGCTATAAACTGCTTACGGAGCTATGATGCGGTATTTAACTTCTGGAACTACTGAATAGCCTATGGAGCCATATTAGGAATCTATTCATATGTGCTTCTTCTGCAATCGTAGCGGCATTACATACCCTTCGTAGAGCCTCGTGTGCTCGAGGGTATAGTTACAGGGCAAGAAATCCAGATTCAGTTACGGGAGTCAGGACGGCTCATATTCAATTACGGGGAGCCCCCGGATGAGGCTCCGTGTTCAATTACAAGAGCCCAGGACGGCTCCATGTTCAGTTACAGGAGCCCAGACTGGCTCATATTCAATTACAGGAGCCCAGATGGCTCATTCGATTACAGGGTCCCAGATAGCTCATATTCAGTCAAAGGGCCCAAAGGCTCAGATACGGTCTGATTACTTATAGGGCTTGGGGGTATATTAGGGGTCTCTCAATTGATTGACGCTTGTCGAGGTTTATAGGGCCAAGTAGGGTTATTACTGTGTTTCTTGTGCCTTCCTGGCTTATGGGGTCAGGTATTGGTCCTTGCTTTGCTCTTGCTTACCAGCTATACCTTATGATGTATAGTTATGCAGTTTCAAATCATATACGTGTAGTGGTTTACTAGATGCAGGTTATGGATAAGAGAGCTTACAAGTTAACTTCTGTCTATTATTTCCATTCACTTTCAGTTCTTTATCAAGCACTAATGCTTTTATTATCGCCTAACATATTCAGTACATATTGTCTTGATGCCAACTAATAATTGACTCTGCATACTTGCCTACGGGTTTAGGCAGGACGGTCCTTGAGATCTGCTTAGTAGCTATTCAAGTCATGAAAAAATTGGCAAGCTCCCCTTTCATTCCAAGTTGCCAGGTTATAAAAAGGTTTATATGTTTTTTTCGTATAACATTTGGGTAGGCCAGGGCCCTGTCCCGATCAATATTTTCATTCTTAGTGTGCTGAGACTAGAGTTTTCAGTTAAGTTCATGTTGGCCGTGTGGGCCTGAAGTATAGCTTCAGTTGGAAGCCTTGTTGGTTGTAGTATATATTTGACTGCCTGTTTCCATTCCGTTATAACTAGACAGCATGGTGGTCTTGTCGGTCATAAGATCCCTTTGCTATTGTGTTCTTTGGGTTTGCTTTGTTTTCTTTTACAGGTATTGCGTGGACTTGTCGGCCCTAGACTGTGTTTACAACCAAGATATAACAGTTTATTTTCTTGATTTTGAGTCGCGGTAGGCACGGAGATGCATATACCCAGCCAGGTCAGCCCAGATCCCAGTGTGACATTAGGTGCCAGTCATGCCTCCCAAGATGGGGCATGACAATTATTTTGAGATGGATATAATTTCATATCTATTAAAGCATATAGATAATATTAATGTGGAAGTTGTGGTCTAGGCCGTGTTTTGATATTTTTTCTATTCTATTGCATCTAATTCCCCTTTGTCTATATGTAAACTCAATTTTATATAAAAAAATTTGGTTGATTATAGTGAGGAGGCTTCTTATTTATCCTTACCAATAAGCTTTAGCATTAAAATGTTTGAATTTTTTCTTTTAGTATAAGGACAAAAAAATGTAAATTTATGCTTTAATATCTTTCTTCGTATAGGTTAAATTTAATTAATATCAACATAAATTTAGAATGTAGTCATTCAAGGGTATTTTTATGTGTGTCATACCTTAACATGAAACAACCTATGAAGGTATTTTTAATTTATATAATTTTTTATATGCTTATTCTAAGATTTTTTTTTTTTGTTCAATTTCCTCTATTTTCTCTCTTTTCTTTTTGAGTTGTCTTCTTTGACCATACAAGTCAATGGTACATTTTTAAAAGTGAACATGTGTAAACTTGAAAAAGAAAGACATAAAAAGGCGAAGAAGATTATGAACATGCCAAGCAATATGGAGAAATCAAAGTCCAACTACATATTAAAATTACTTTGTTTTTTTACAATGTACCGCTGACATTCATCAGCCACATGATACAGTCCCAACTTTGTATGTACTCCCTAAAATTAAGCTATACTAACCGAATACTATTTTGTTGTTATATCAATGTTTCGTTCCAACAAAAACAAATTCAAGTTTGAAAATTTATTTTATAGTAAAAAATAAATTTTTCTTTTAGATATCCTTTCAAGTTGAAATCATTATTGTAATAGTGGCGACATACCTTTTTTTTTTTTAAAGGAAGAGAAGGGACAATTGAGTTTTTTTTAATCATAATATAGAGAACATAAAGATGCAATTATGTCAAAGTTAATGATATTTATGTTTTTTTTAATATATCATGAATAAATACAAATAGAAGGGTGAAAAGTAAAAAAATTGAGATAAAGATAAATAAAATTTTGACTACTGAGAATGTCAATAACTTCTCTCATTACCATAATAATGAAGGCAGGAATAGAAAAGAAACAACGTAGCCTTCACTTTGATTAAAAACACAATCTTTTTTTGAGGAGGGTTTTCTCGGTTTTCCTCATTTTTATATGTGTGTGTGTGTATTATGGCATGTGCTGCCCTGGTGTCTTATATTAAAATAATTTAAAAAGTCACTTTTTTAGCTCTCTTAATTATATTAACTATGAAATGTTAAGAAACTAAAAGTCATTTCTTTAATTTTTTTTTCTAATGTAAAACTTAATTAGTCTTTATTTACCATTACTCCCATAACATTTTATCATCATAATAAAATCAATACATGGTGAAATATTAATCCTATAATTTTATTGAAGAAAATCAATCTTTATTAATCTAACATTTGTTTGCATGAGTTAATTAAGTTCAATAGATTCTTTATAGCATGAATGTCATATTTATTTTAACAAATGAATTAACACTTTAAGGTCAAAAAATTATTCATCTTTTTCCTTTTGTTTAGTTTTAATTTATCATATAATTTAAGAACTCACCTTCAAAATACAACTTACTCTAACTCTATATTTTTAATAATCTAAATAATGCTTATGTCTTACTCTTTCATAACCCTTAAATATTAACGTATAAATTTATAATAGTTTATTGTGTTCCTCCATAAATATTTATAAATTTATATGTAAGATAAGCATTAGAGAGTTTCATGTTGGTGATGTTATTTTTATGACGATTACTTTGTTGTATTATTATTGTTACAAGATCAATATATCTCAAATCTCTATCTAGCTAAATATTCAATTTTATTTTTAAAACATAACTATCAATGTCATATTCAATTCAACTATGTAAAATGACTATCTTCAATGCATAACTTATCAAATTCTCATATACACTAACAAGTAATCACAATAATTATTAGAGGTAATATCGCTAATATAAAAATAACAATACAGAGCAAATTTTGTGCAGTAGAATGTTGACAAGCTTTCTGCCAATAAAATTTTTATTTTTGTTTACTAGTAGTATTTTATCAAGGAATATTTTGATCACTTTTCTATGAAATTTTAATTTATTTGTAGTTTATTTAGCGAGACTTTTAAAGAAAAAATACGTCGAAAAAAATTAATTGAAATTAACGTTCAAACAAAGTCACTTAAATACTGGACTATTTCCTTTGAAATTATTAGTAATTGGTGATACGTGAGTTTTAACCTCAAATGATCTTTTAAATTTAAAGATACCTTTATTTTTATTTTTATTTTAATATTTACACACACATGGTCCTTTAAGTTTGTAGTCTGACACTTCTAACACAATTAATAAAATATTTAGACCTAAAGATTTTTAATAATAATAATATCATGTGTTCTTTAAGTGAGATGATCATAAAAAGACAAATAGTATTTTTAAATTTGTAAAAATTGTGCTTCTAAAAGTACATTACATCTTAATTAATGAGATATATATCTTGTAGCCAATCATGAATTAGAACTATTTTATGTATTTTTAAAACCAATTAAATATCTCAAAACTAAACGAGAATATTAAGTTAATTATTAACATATAATAATTTTAGTATATGATTTAGGTTTTTCTCTTATAAGATTTAAAGATTTTGTTTAGATTTTTGTTGTTGTGTATTTGTAGTTACTTTTTTATTTAAATAAATAAGTGACACTTTGATTTGATTTGACTTTAATTTTGGCCTTTGAAAATTATTTTGAAAAATACATACAAATTAAAGTTATAAATTTATTTGTTTAGATCATTTTCAAAAGAAAAACTAGCTGTGGCAGTGATGTCTGAAATATACTTTGTGATTGTTTTAGTATTTGAATAAGCACAAGAAAAGATTTAAATTATAAATTTTTAATTAAAATTGAATTTCAACAAATTCCTCCTTTTTTAATTTTTACAAAAAAAAACAAATTTGTGTAACTTATTTTTTCTTTTATCTATTTGAATTATTTGCAAGTTGTCTATTCAATTACAAGTCTAAGAAAATTTTTATCAAAATTTTCAGCTGATCTAAAACTATCTGCTTGATTACAAGTTTATCTAGGCGCCTTATATTAAATGAGCATTCATATGCTTAGATGTGTCTTTTTAGCACTATGATCTTTTAGATATAAGTTTTTATGTATTATTAAGATATAATTATCTTAGGTCTCATTCCAAATAACAGAAAACTTCATGTTAGTTGACTCTAGAATTTTAATTAACAAAAGTAAATTTAAAAAATATAAAATCTCAAAATTAAGAAAACAATTTTACTTCATTATTGTAAGTTCAATAACAATACAAGTCTCTACAAATTGCAATATCAATTAACAAATATTTTTCAGCAACCTTCAGATGAAGGATTGACACTTGTACATAAAGATTATATGGTTATGGAACATGATAAGAAAAAGAAGGTCAAAAACTTTTTGTAATTAATTTGAAATTATAATTTAAATTCTGAATTTTTGAATTGTTGATTGTTGTAGGTATTGTTTGAGCGTTATTAAAAATTGCGTTGTTGCTTTTTTTTTTTTAATATGTAAAAATTAAGAAAAATAAGGGAAAAAGCTAAAAAAACTAAGTTAAAAAATAAATGTATGTCTTTACTATAGAAAGATGTCACATCACACACATATGGATGAGCCCCATTTGCCCAATTCACTATGCATATTGACCAAATTAAAGACCCCATCTTCTATTTTTTAAGTTATGATCAATTTTCTAATGTATGAATAGCATTTTGTGTAATAAAGGCCATATTTTAATAGCATTAATGAAGTAATTACAACCTTACTGCATTAATGTGCAACTATAGAAGGGAGAAAATTACTTTTTAATTTTTTTTAACGTAGCTCACAAATGAAAAGATGAAATAAATTAAGTTAGAGTAAAAAGTGAAAATAGTCAAAAGACTGAATATTTTTGTCAAAAATTATATCATATCGTTATGTTATAAATTTATAATTACAATATATATATATATATATATATAAAATATTTTATATTTATTAAGTTTTTTTTTGTTTTATAATTATTAAAAAAATTAATATGAACATAGAAAATTATTATTAAGAGGATTAATAAAAAGAAGATGAAAGGATTGATGTGTGATTAAAAGGATTAAAAAAGTGGCTCTTGAGATTTGTAACATAACACAAAATAAATAAATATTACATAAGATCAAAAATTGAGAAATTAAAAGGGTGAAAAAAGGCCCAAAAAATGAAATAAAGGCCAAAGATTTATGTACATCATCTTTCTATAGACCACAATTGTAATATATATAGAACAAGTGTGATGTGTCACTTTTTTATATTTAAAGACTAAAAAATTCTCTTTTTATGACATTTTCTCCCTTTTTTTCTCATTTATTTATGTGTCTTGTTAAAAAACTCAAAAGTCACTCTTTTAACTCTCTTAACTATGTTAAATATACTATATTAAAAGAACATATATATATCTTTGATCAAAGATGTATGTATCTTTTGATCGAATCCTATTTATCTTTCTCTTCTTCTTCTCCACTTCTTTGTTTTTGTTTTCTTTTCCTTTTATTCTATTTATTCATTTATTAACCATTTATTTACACACATATATAACACTTTAAATTTATCTATATATTATATAATTATGGTGTATGACATGATGAGATGTCATAGTTCTTTGGACAATAATTCATCATTTTTATTCTATTTTCACTATTTTGCCCAACTTCTCATTAAACTCACTATAATTTAATGGTGTGGTATATCACTAAAGCCCATAATTTATTTTTCTTTTATTTCAATACTTTTGAATTCTCATTTTATTATTTTTTATCAAAAACTCTATTTTTACGGTTAAATACTTCAATTGAGTTTGTTTTTCCTTAAAATATCATAAATAAATAAAATCTACATCTCATAACCTAATATGAAAAATACCGATCAATTAAAAAAAAAAGGTTGTGGCTAGCAATCAGATCTATTTGTGTGTGTGTGGAGAGAGAGATTTAGAAGAAGTAATGTGGCATGCATCTAAAGCCAAGAATGTCATTTATTTATTTGTCTTTAAGTTTTGACATTTTCTAAGTTTTTATTTATTTATTTATATAATTTATTAGAAAATTTAAAATTATTTATTAATTACATTCTCTTAATTATGTATCTTTTTTCAGTTTTAGAAAGTCTAAAAGTCATTCTCACTAATTTAGTTATTTAATAATTATTTATTATGTGATATCTTTTTTTGATGACCATTTATACATATTAAATATATATATGTAAATTTTCATTATCTTCAATTTATTTAACACGATGAAATAAAAAAGAATGAAAAATGCTGGAATTAGTTTTCTTAGCCTAACAAAATCAAAATAACTAGTAGGAGCTGTAAATAAGAAATTTATTTCCTTAAATCGAGTCCATGCAACTATTGTTCTTAAATTTATTCATATGCATTTATCTTTTTCTCTTTTTTGTTTGTTCATTTTCTATTTGCGTTAAATTATTATCTCCATAACTCATACAGAATTACCTATTTAATTAATTTTCACTATGAAGAATCATTTATGTATTATTTAAAGATTTGTCTGTTTCTCTTAATTTCTCTCTTACTTTGAGAAATGGTGTATTTATATAATTTGCTTTAAAATGATATAACTTTTTATTAAAAAATGTTAAATTATAAAATTAACTAAGGTAAAAAAATAAAAAATTTAATTATAAAATTAATTTTCTAATTGTTATAGAAATAAATGTGTTGTGATTATTGTATAGGAGATTTTAGTGAAGACACTTCACTTGATGATAAAACTGACATATACATATTGCTCATTTGATAATACCACCAAAAAGAATCTTAGTAGGCTGATAGAAATTTCTTTATAAAATTTGACACGTTGAATGCTGTGGATATAAAATGATAATTTTTATTGAACATGTTCCTTCTTCTTCTTGATATAATGGTTAGTAAACAGAATAAAAGTATTCTTTCGTATTTTTGTGTGTTTCTTTTTATCGGTCTTTCAATTAGAGAAAATAGGAAAGTAACACTTTAATTAGATTTCTCATGTATTTTTAGAAAGATAATAAGTACTTTTAATTTTATGCTGGTCAGAATAGATCGTAATGATATGTTTACTTTTAATGTTAGATTCTTACTAGAGTAAGAGTCAATTTAAATTTGTCATAATTGTAATGATCATTTTTCTAAATACATAACATTGCAATCATTATATTCATTCATATTAGTGTAATCATAGTTGTTGAGAATGTCTTTTACTAAAACGAGAGAGTATTCTACTGAATTTAATTACATCAAATTATTTTACAAGGGTAAGTATTAAACTAGAAGAAAGAAATTTAGCGAGGTGGAAAACTAGAAAAAAATAGGAGACTAAAGAAAACATATAACTCTCAAAATTCAAAAGAACATGCGCTTCAAAAAATAATATGAGGTATATAAAATGATAGATTATAATTTTTTCTCTTTAATTTGACATATTTATGACTACAAATTGCAACATGTTCTGATGTTTATATTTACAAAATATACTTTAAGTTATTAGCCTTAATATTTAATTATAAAAATTAGGTTTACTAAGAAAATAAAATTCAAAGTATGTACCTCGAAAGTTATTTTCAAAATGGTTAAAGTCGAAATAAATCATGACTTAAATAAGAAAGAGGGTTTTAAATTGCTATTTTTCTTATCTCAAATATTGAATTCATCCGATGAATGAATTTTTTTAAAATAGAGCACTAAATATTAAAAATGGGATAAATAAAAAGAAAGCTTCTTTGTATAGGATATTTTGATTTTTCTAAGACATTCATTTACTATTATCTTTTCCTTTTTTTCTTCTAATATTTATATTTTTAATATTCAAATATTATTAATATTTTTTAAATATTTCAATTTTTTAATTTTTATGTTTTTATAATTTTTAATATTAATATTTAAATATTAATTTTTTATTTTTTTTATTTTTTTTATTTTTTTTATTTTTTTTATTTTTTTTATTTTTTTTAGTTTTTTTAATTTTTTCAATTTTTTCTTTTATTAGAATCTAATAATTAAAATGTTAAATATTTTAATATTGAATATTAATATAATAATATTTAATCATTATAAAAGAAGAATAATTTTTATGAAATAAAATAAAGCAAGGAAGAATATTGTAGAGAAAAGAGGGAATAGAGAATAATTCTTATTTCTCTTGAGGGATAAAAATACTATGAAAGAACCCCTCTGTATAGGGGAAGATTTCTTTATAAAATTTATGTTGAATACTTATTGGATATAAAATATTAATTTTTTATTACAGACATATTTCCTTCTTCTTCTAACCCGATATAATGGTTAGTAACAGAATAAAAATATTCTTTCGTATTTTGTGTGTTTCTTTTATCGGACCAAGTTCCTAAAGGAATCTTGGTAATTTTCTTTCAATTAGAGAAAATAGAAAGTAACACTTTTGAGTAGATTTCTCATGTATTTTCAGAAAGATAATAAGTACTTTTAATTTTATCTTTGGTCAAGAATATATGGTAATGATATGTTTACTTTTAATGTTGATTAGTACTAGAGTAAGAGTCAGTTTAAATTTGTCATAATTGTAATGATCATTTTCTAAATACATATTTTTTGTACAATCATTATATTCATTCATATTAGTGTAATCATAGTTGTTGAGAATGTCTTTTACTAAAGCAGTATTCTCACTGAATTTAATTACATCGAATTATTTTACAAGGGTAAGTATTAAACTGGAAGAAAGAAATTGGCAGAGATTGGAAAAACTAGAAAATAAAAATAGGAACTAAAGAAAATATACCAACTCTCAAAATTCAAAAGAAGATGCCCTTCAAAAAATAATATGAGGTATATAAAATGATAGATTATAATTTTCTCTCTTTAATTTGACATATTTATAACTATAAATTGCAGCATTTTCTGATGTTTCTATTTACAAAATATACTTTAAGTTATTAGCCTTAATATTTAATTATAAAATGGAAACACTAAAACCAAAGTTCAAGTGTGTACCTCGAAAGTTATTTTCAAAATGGTTAAAGTCAAACTAAAATCATGACCCAAGTAAGGGTTTTAAATTGCTATTTTTCCTATCTCAAATGGTAAGATTCATCAGATGAATAGCTTTTTTAAAATAGAGAACTAAATATTAAAAATGGGATAAATAAAAAGAAAGCTTCTTTGTATAGGATATTTTGATTTTTTCTAAGGCATTCATTTACTATTATCTTTTCCTTGTTTTTTTAATATTTATATTTTTTAATATTCAAATATTAGAAGTAGATTAGTTGAAATTCAACGAGATCTTCTATGTTATAATTTTTAACATTAATATTTAAATATTAAATTAATTTTTAATTTTAATTAAATTACATGTTTTTTTTGTTTTTTTAATTTTTTCTTTTTGGAATTTAAAATTTTTATGGGTCTTTTTCTTTTTTGTGGAACTTTAGACTCTTTAACTAATTCGGAATTGTTTGATATTTTAATATTGAATATTAATATAGTAATATTTAATCATTATAAAAATAATAAATTTTTATGAAATAATAAAGCAAGAGGAAGAATATTGTAGAGAAAGAGAATAGAATAATTCTTATTTCTCTTGAGGGATAGCGCAATGAAAGAACCCCTCTATTTATAGGGAAAGATTAATACTAACTTAGACATTCACAATAATACAAATATACACATTCAATACAATACAAATACATTTACAGACATTCACAATAATACAAAATACATTTATAATGCTCCCCTTGAATGTCTATTTGATAGATAATGTACCTCGTTAAAACCCTACTAAAAAAACCTAGTGGAAAAAATTCTAGTGAAGAAAAAATTAAAAAGTACACATATCTTGTAATACGCATTGATAAGCTGCCTCATTAAAAATCTTACAAGGAAAATCAGTGGGACAAAACCGTAAGAGTACAACGCGTTTTAACTCCCTAATGAACATCCTTGAACCTTTGCATCTCGATCTTGTGCACTATTTTTTAAAAAGTTGCAGTTGGTAGGGTTGGTGAATAAATCAGCCACATTGTCATTTGAAAGAATCTGTTACACGTTGATATCACCATTTTTTTGGAGCTCATGTGTGAAGAAAAACTTTGGCGTAATGTGGTTCGTTCTATCTTTCCTTTTATGAATCCTCCTTTAGTTTTTTCTATGCATGCTATATTATCTTCATATAAAATTAAACAACTTTCCTGCATTTGCATAACCAACAGTAATCCTTTGACAATATTGATTAGAAATAATAAAGCTCATATTAGTATTTCATTCACTCGTATCTCTACTAATAAAAGGTGAGTCATATATTTCCTGCATTATCAAATATTATTTCATGGGTAGTAATAGCCGGGATATATAAGTTCACATCAATGTAAAACAATATATGGAATTCTCTAACGCTACTTTCATGAAGTCGACATTAATTTTTTATTTATGTTTAAGAGATCTCACAACCATTGGGGTATTCAATAGAATCGCTTTAAAACTTTTAAAATCCTTCAGGATTTTCATATATCTTTCACTGTCTATCTAAATATGAAAAATGTGTTCATCATATGCATTCAAGTTTTCATGTATTGTCAGACTTATGAGCAACCTCAAAATAATTGCATCCACCACCAGGAGGACCTCTCATAATAATGTCAGGTTTGCGAAAAACCTTCATGCCATAAGGCACAAGTCATACTATTTTACAATTTTATTTATTTCATTTCGCACAAATTTATTTATACCCCATTGGCATTGTTATTTGAATTGTATATTTTATTTGGCCAATCATTTATCTATCCACATTTTTTTAGCAAGTTTGAATTCATGATCCTCGTCAACATTTACAATAATGAGCACTACATTATATCAAAGGTATCATTGACGATCATTTGATATTGGTCAATGGGACATAACTTATCAAGATCTCTTCATTTTTATCATTTCGGAGTATCGAACCTTTGCGAAGGTTTTATGAAGTATTATTAGGTGGTGCTCCTTTTAAAACATTTGTCTCATTATTCTGACCATCTTGATCATTTGTTCTTCTCCTTCTTCAAGGAGTTTTTATTTCTAAAATTGATTGATCTATCACGCTTCAGGCATGTCATAGACTTTTCTTTCAAAGACTCTAATTTTCATTAGGTTTTTAGTTGAATTATAAAATAGGGTCAGCAAATACATTTGACAATCGATTTGTAATATTTGATGAATTATCTCTCTTGAACTTCAAGTTTACATTTTTTTAAAAATCTAAATTAATTCATCACACACATAATTTTCAGTTGCTAATTATTCCTCCCTAATGTTAGAAAAACTAACATTTACCCCCAACTTCATTTGGGGACCCATTTTTGTGCGTTGTGGTGGAGCAATTGCATCATATACTGCACATTCAAATTTTTAGATGAAATTATTTGATTCCTGACCCTGAATCAATTGTGATAGAGGAACCTTGCTGGCTTGATGCATTTAAATCTTGCTACATGTTAAATAAACATATCTCATGTCAAAATTTATTTTAGGAGTTTTGTTTTCATAACCAATGGCTTAACTATAATTGGAGGCATACAATTTTTGCTAAACCAACTTAGATATGAAACAACATTATCAACATGATTTTATAATTTGAAACCCAGTCCAACTTAATTTAACAATTAGAGCAAACAACCTTACAAACCAATTGCAAGTTGATATTAAAGCATATGTGACCATATCATAGATGTATATATTAAAATTAGATAATAGCAAACTATTCACATGACAAGTGAACGAGCTCATATTCACCTTTTATAAGTTCAAAATTTCTAGAATATAATCCTGTCCGTCGGGGTTCAAACTTGGGCGTCCTACAAGATAGAGAATATTTTTACCACCTAGCTATGGCTCCCAGTTACACAAAACCTGCGTTTTTGGTTGTATTTTAATTTTTAAATCACAAAAGAAAACATAAATAGTGTTAATGCAAGGAATCGAACACGAGATATCCTGCAACGTGCACTTTTCCTTTCCAGGAGAATTTCATAATTTATCAATTATGTCTAAGGAATTGATTCAAATATTATATATACGAATATAAAGTAATATTAAACCTATATATATATAATATAATTTTCCGACGAAGGGTGTACGACTATTACGCTTCCCCAGAAACAACTCTATCTCTGGTCATTATACTTCTAATGAAAACCTCGTTTTATGTCTATATCACGATCATGATTTTTAGCATGTTATACCTACTCTCATGTTTTACTTATTCTCAATACTTAGTATATTCAAAAAGTGACATGCTTCATTGCTATATCGTCTCATGATATAGGTTCGGCTGTTCAATCTCATCTCCGTTGCTAGATATGCTCTTGTCCGTGATTCAGCAGTTGATTGGTGAGTCCTTATCATTCGAGAATAACTTTAGCTTATGCTTTCTTTTAGTTATAGAGTTAATTGGAGGCCTGTCCCTTCAGCTCGTCATATGTTTTAGAGACTTTCAAACCATCATATTTAGATATTCAATGAATTGACTTATGTTGTCTCAGTTTGCATTTATGATATCTCAGACTTTTCTGATTATGTTATATCCATGATTTGTTTCTGCGTAGCTGTTTGCTTTATGTTATGTCATGCATGTACCATGAGTTAACTTGGAATTGTTCATGGTTCTGGGTCCCATGTAGCATCCGGGTCCCATAATTGGGTCGTGACAAACATGTTTCTTGATCAGCAAAAGACTACTCATGTTATTTATAGGATTTGGAAACAACGAGAGAAAAAAAAAGTGCTAGTAAAAAGGCACTAAAGGTGGAGTAAATGGTTGAAAGACATCAATATCATGGATATAACAACACACTCACACACATGCATACACTATATAGCAATACTGCTCTCAAATAATTCAAGTTAAGGGACGTTTAAAATATTTTTTTCTTGGGAAAGGAAGAAACTACGAGGAAGAGGAAAATAAGTTGCATTAATTAAACATGAAAATAGGTGCTGCCCAAAAAGAGAAAAAGGGGTCAACATTTTCTCATATTTGAATTCTTTATTATGGCAAGCTAGTTGAAAAGGTAAATGCCATAACTCAAAACAAAAATTGAATTAGGTCAAACAAAACAAGATGACTGAAGACATAACTAATAGTAATGATTTAATGTTGTTGCTTAGAAGTTAATGAGAGCATCAGATAAATTTATTTAGCGAGGTCGGAAGTTCTTGGAAAACAAAGAAAATGTCAAACCATGAATCCCTTTTAACAATTAATATTCTCATACCATCGTACATAAAAGGCGTAAGGTTGCATATATTCTGAATCTCCTGTCAAACTCATTTTTATCCCAAGATAGGTGATCTCATCCTAGAATTAAAGTTTAGGGTTCAGGGATAGTATGTATGAACCATAGAAAAGCTTTCACTACCAAAATGAGTAGATCACTTAAATTTAATTGATGATAACATTTTTTCAGCAACAATGCTACATAGTCAGAAGCTCAAAGACTGCCAATTTTTCTATAAAAAGGAATATGTTAACTGAATGAGTATTAAAACTAAAACAAGAGCTAAAGATGGTGAAGGATGTGAGTGAAAATGCAACAAACCTGCAGCTCATTTCTAATATATATTGCCACATCAGCTCGAGGCAATGCATTTTCACCATTACCAAAGAATTTCTACAGAGCATCGATGGTGGTAGACAGAAAACTAGATCCTCCGCCCTTACGCACTGCTCTTTCTACACTTTGGTTCATCTAAAGCTGGTTAATTGAGAGTTGTAGATTTGGCTTAGAAAAACACTAGATATGTCATTGCTTGGAGAAAAGCTGAAGCAAAGGCTCCACCATCACTGCCCAACCAACCTAGATAAGAGCGGAAAACATTTTGGAACTGAACGTGCCTTTTAATTTCTGGGCTTCGAGCAATTTATTCTCACCTTTTCTCTGCCTTGTTTCAGTAGCCTTCTCTTCTGAAGGGATAAGCACCTTTTCATTTTGGAACATGTCTATGGTTTGACCCAGTTCACTCAAAACTGTCACATAAGATTTTCCGCTTGTTCTGCGGGTTTTGCTGATATAGGCCCAAATCTTCTTGACGACCTACTAACCAAAAGACATCACCAAAAGGCATACAGGAAATTAGACTGAGGATAAAGTAAGGATCATAACAACAACATGCTATGCAAGTTAAGCATCACCTGCAGTACGCAAGTTCGACTCACCAATCAATTTCTGAAGATGTGGAGAAAGTGCACATGGTTTGTTAAAGCCCCCTTTTTTCTTTGCTTCTCCATTCATTTTCTCAGACCTTCTTGAAAATATTGTAAGACAATTCGGGGTGAACAACATTGGACAAAGCACAATTTACAAGTGCATGATCAAGATTAAGCCGGCAAAAGTTTTCTACTCCTATGATAAAAGCTGCAAATCGCATGTAGCTGTTGATACTTGCGAGAATTATGAGTAAACAATATCATCTAGATTATGTACCAACATACAATTTTCCATCTACTTTTTTTCTTTCACTTCTATCTATAAAATGTCTTGCAGCAACATAATAGAATGCATTGAACAATTTATTCATGAGAATCCAAAATCAAGATTCAACAATGATATGGACCTAACGATAAATGAATCAATCTATCAACTACACTACAATCCCAAGCTAGTTGGGTTCATTTATATTAATCATCTGCATACATTCCCTCTATACCCATTTTATTCCATTGGTATATAATTTATCTTCAAAGGTAAATTAAGGGTCTTCCTTCTTTGATAGAATATCACATGATAACTTTGACGAACAAGTCATAACCAATCCCTAGAAAGACTCTTGGCTATGCTGGACCTAAGTGTAACAACAACAATTAGAAGTAATCCCAATCTTAGCATCAATCATATGAATTCTTTGGTTCCCAGTTCCAGCGGATTATGTCCTTAACTAAGTTTGTTTGATTTTGAGGTGTGACCAACTACGAAAAAGCACCTCTGTATAATTTTAGGCCTATTATCCTTTTATTGCCTTTCAATCAGACCATCTGTACTTAGGATGCAATCCTTTCTTATCATGTCAGTCTTATATAACCATGCATATATCCTAACATTTTGTAAGACACTATAAATAAATAAATATTTGTTTAATAAGCTACCAACATTTGTAAGACACAATATGAAACAAGTCCAGAACCAAACAAGTCCAGAACCAAAGACCATTCAATTTCCTCTCCATCCCTCATCCAAAAAAGAAGAAAACAGAGAGAAGGCTAGTCCCTGTAATAAAAGGAATGAATAGAAAGGTCCAACAAATAAAATAAAAAGGAAAAACTGAGAAAAAAGAAAAGCAAAAGTAAGAAACCATACCAGCTTTCTTCTTTGCCCCTGTCTGTCCACTCCATTTTCCTCTTCCTTCATTATCAGAATCTTGTTCTTCTCTTCTTTTGGGAGCAAGAATCATCATTTTCTGCTTCACTTCAAATCCTCTGCTTCTGGTACGTCGTCGTTTGGGGTTTCCTCAACATGGGTTCGAAGGAAAAGGTCGATTTGGTCCCTGATAAAGGCTTTCCTGTCAAGTAAAACCACCCCAGGTTCCTCCTCCAAGCCATATCCGACAAACGCTCTACGGCTGTGGCAGTTTCTGTTGGGATGAGGAAGCTACAACCAGGTTTGATACGGTAACAAATAATGAAAATGCATTGAATACAATATTTCATTGAAGCCATCAAATAAATGGGGGAAAAAACCACGGGGTAGAAGGATTCACTATATAAATATGGGAGTACACTACTCTCAAATGCAAAGGAGAAAAACACTTGTAAAGAATAACTCACTAAGGGGACACTCAAGACTGCAATATTTGTCTTGGTGTGTATTCTCTTATGTTCTTACTCTTTGGATTATGTAATTTTTGTAGGAGTTATGGATCATATGTATATTAAAATAATGAAAGCAAAATGTTCTATTTATAATGAACTAAGCCATGTAGAAGGGTGGAGAAACAGAGATCAATTTGGACAAGGTTTGTCCTCTTTTCACCCTTCCAATTTGGACAAGGTTTGTCCTCTTTTCCTTTTTCTTGTCGACTAACTTTGTTGACATTCTCTCACTTGAAGATTTAATTGGGAATCAATTATGTCTTCACACCATCTTCTCTATAATGCTGCAATCTTCATGTTTCTACAAATAATAAAGATCGACACCATATAAACTTGTTACTATTGATCGGCTTCGTCAACATATGCCTTAGGTTGTCATTAGTGTGAATTTTTCTGAGATATCCATGCGCCTTCTTCTACCTTCTCACGAACAAGTGATACTGAACTCGTATGCTTTGTCCTTGAATGAAATGCCGGATTCTTTGCAAGATACAAAGTAGCTCTATGACTATCTAAAACAGAACAACCTTATCTTGTTTGTTCCCGAGATCCTCCGATGCTGTCTGCATCCATATTGCCTCTTTGCTATAGCTTATTATGTTGTACATCATTCTCTTCGTCTTAGATGTAACCATGATACTGCAGTTTGAAGACAACTTACAACTCCTCCAGCAGAGTAAACACGCAATGTGGTGGACTTGCTTTTATCAAGAACACCTCATGAATCTGAATCAACATTACCTTTAACAGTAAAGTCTGATCCTCCATAACACATTTGCAACATACGAGAATTTGCCCTTGATATATCTCAGGATCTTCAATAGCATTCCAATGCTCTCTACCAAGGATTAGCTATGTATCGACTATCCCTCCACTGCTTGTGCAATGTGGTCTTATACCTTCCATGTGAACTTCAAAGCTTCCACTGCGATGCATATGAATTACTGGTTCATCTCCTCCCTTTCATAGCTGTTGCTAGGATTCATACTTGAGGATAACTTGAAATTAATAGGAAGTGGGGTATGGTGAGCTTACAAGTCTTGCATGCTTGAGCGTCGCAGATTTTCTTCAGTGGTTCCTTTGAAAACCAAATAATGCCTATTATTTAATCCTCAGTGAATTTGCATCCTTAGAATCTTGTTCTTTGGTCTCAAGTCCTTCATTTCAAACTCACTAGCCAATTCACCTTTAAGTTGTGGTCTTTGCAGGACCCTGCTACCTAACATCTCATCAAATACAACAACAAAATAATGAAATCACCATCACCAAATCTCTTGTAATAAACACAAGAATCTGAACTATGTCTGTATCCAAGACTTATAATGAAGAGATCAAATCTCTGCCCTTCAACACCTCGGCCTTTTACGTTTGAGACCGTATAGAGATTTGTTCAACCTTATAATAGTTCTCTTACCTCTTGTTCTTTTGAAACCTTCTGGTTGAACATATATATTTCCTTGCTTTAGCAGAGGAACTGCTATATGATCTATATTGCTTCTTTTGGTAACACAATGCTCACCAAAAAGGGTAGTGAAACCTTTTTGAGCCACAGGAAAAAACTTTGCTCGACAAGAATCTTCAAACCTCTTTCAGACATATGACCAAGTTTGCGGTGCCCATCATCGTCGATTCTTCAAATGAACTTGCTAACGGTAGATGCTTCTCCTTCTTGGCGGGTTTCACCCTTAAGCACATATAGATTTGCAGCAAGTTTTTCCGCTTTCCATCACTGGCGTCCTTTCAAATATTTTCATGGCTCCACCATGAGTCTTATGAACATCGTATCTAATTGTCCCAAGGAACAATAGATTCTTCCGCAAAGTCTTTCACATGTCGTACCTCCTGAATGGTTGCGTACCGTGCCATCATACATCTTTATTTGATGGACCCAATACCAAATAACATTAAAATCATGAGTCATCTCCCATGAAGCTGGATCCTCCTGAGATAGGTTTATATTGATGGAACCATTCTCTCTAGGGAGTCATAGTGCCATGTTCGCTCCTGTGTCCATGATCCAGCATCAGTCAAACGTTTTCTGCCTTCATTATTTGATATTGCTTCACTACATAATTTACCATCCTCCGAATTATTTTTAACATTCCCTTGAGCATTTGATAACTCAGGGTGTTTACTCTTCTTCTTGAATAACAATCTTTCTTGGCGTGCCCTTTCTTGCCACGGTTGTGACACTTGATATTTTCACTTCTTCAGTTTAGCGATCACCGCAGTTGTGGCTGCCACTGGGGCCACGTTCCATTGGTCTTCCTCTCACCATCGTCAAAGCTTCAGCTTGCTGCGAACTTGCTTGTCTTGTCTTCCTTATTTTTGTGATTTTTTCTTCTAGGACAGCGCGCAATTTCATCAAAAACTAGACTGTTTGTATTGTTCGTCAGTTGATGATGAGTTGATCATACGAGTCAGGCAGACTTTGAAGTAAGCTCCGCCGTTCAGTCCCCTCTATTTGCATCCCATTGTTTGTAAGTTGCGAAAGCAATTATTCAAAGTATTAATGTGTTCGGTAATCAACATGGAACTCTGCCATTGAAGAGTATACAATCTTATTTTAAGTTTGTACGCAGGCAGCCTCATACAATCCCGTAGGAGTATCCCTTATTTCCTTTGTTGTCCGTTTTTCAGCCACACTAGACAACACTTGATCGGCTAGTGCCAAGTGTAGATCGGCAAATTTGCGTTAGCTGTCTATGTCGTTCACTTGAACATCATTAGTAAAATCGTGGGCCTGCCTTCAATTGCAACTAGGCAATTGTCTTTTCTCAATATCGCCCTTATTTTCATTTTCCACACATGAAATTAGTCCATTGAATTTCTCAGCATAAAACTTTGTTGTACTCGACATTGTTATTTGCTACACCCTTGTAGATCGCTTTTGAATATTTTTACCAGTAACCGTGACAAAATGTATCGTCACCGAATTTTACTATTCATGTGAATAGTATTTTCACCAGATTTTATTCACGAAAATTTACTATTCACGGATAGTATCTTCGCATAAAGCAGACGAGAATAACCGAGAAGGCTGTGATACCCTTTTGTTGAGATGAGGAAGCACCACAACTAAAGTGTGATATGATAATAAATAATGAAAATACGTTGGACACAATATTTTACGTGGAAAACCCTCAAATAAATAGGGGAAAAACCACGGGGTAAACCACTATATAAATATGGGGGTACACTACTCTCAATTACAAGGAAGAAACACTTGTAAAAGGAATAACTCACTAAAGAGGACACCCAAGATTACAATATTTGTGTTGGTGTATAACTCTCTTTATGTTCTTACTCTATTGGATTGTAATTTTTGTGGAAGTTGTGGATCTGTATATTAAAATAATGAAAGCAAAATGTTCCTATTTATAATAGAACTTAAACCGTGTAGAAAGGTTGGAGAAGCAGAGATCAATTTGGACAGGTTTGTCCTCTTTCCTTTTCAATTTGGATAAGGTTTGTCCTCTTTTCCTTTTCTAATTTGGACAAGGTTTGTCCTCTTTTCTTTTCACTTGTCAGTAACTTTGTTGACATTCTCACACTTGAAGATTTAATTGAGAATCAATTATGTCTTCACACTATCCTTTCTGCCCAATCACTGCAATGTTGCGTTTCTGCTAGGCCCAATGAAGATCAGGCACCACCACCTCAACTTATTTACTGTTGATCGGCTTCGTCAACATATCGCTGATGATTGTCATTAGTGTGATTCTCTGAATATCCACACTGCCTTTGCTACCTTCTAACGAACAAAGTGATCTTTGAACTCGTATGTGCTTTGTCCTTGAATGAAATGCCAGTTGTTTGCAGGATGCAAAGCACTCTGACTGTCACAAAACAGAGCAACCTTATCTTGTTTGTTCCCGAGCTCCTCCAGTAACTTCTGCATCCATATTGCCTCTTTGCTAGCTTGTGTGTTGCTACATATACTTATTCCAAATCATAGATGTAGCCACAATAGATTGCAGTTTTGAAACCCAGTTTACAGCTCCTCCAGCAAGTAAACACATAACCTGCTGATGGACTTGGCACCATCGAGATCACCTGCATAATCTGAATCAACATAACTTTTACTTGATGAAGTGAGTCAATCAGTAACACATTTTGCAACATCTGAAATTTTATGATATATCTCAAGATCCTCTTAACAGCATTCCAATGCTCTCTACCAGGATTAACCATGTATCGACTAACCACTCCCTGCTTGTGCAATGTCTGGTCTGTACATGCCATGGCGAACGACAAACTTCCCTTTGTGGTGCATGTAATTTACTCGAGACATCTCCATTCTTTCTGCTTCATTGCTGGGATTCATACTTGAGGATAACTTGAAGTGTGGGAAGTGGGGTGAGGTGGAAACACAGTCTTGCATCTTGAAGCGTCGCAAGATTTTCTTCAAGTAGTTCTCTTGAAAAAGCCAAATCTTCCTATTATTTAAATGCCGGTGGTGCATCCAGCTGGAGTCTTATTTGCTGGTCCAAGCCCTTCATTTCCGACTCACTAGCCAATTGTGCCTTTAAATTTGTGAGACGATCTTTTGGGGGCCTTCTACCAACATGTCGTCAAATACAACAACAAAATAATGAAATCACCATCACCAATCTCTTATAATAAACAAGGATCTGAACTATGTCTGTTGTATCAAAACATAATGAATGAATCAAATATCTTATACCAACACCTCGACGCCTTTTTGAGACCGTATAAATTTGTTCAACCTGCAAACTAAGTTCTCTTTTTCTCACATTCTTCAAAACCTTCTGGTTGGAGCATATATATTTCCTTGCTTTTAGCAGAGGAACTGCTAAACTTCAGTCTATGTTGCTTACTGGTAACACAATGCTCACAAAAGGGTAGTGAAACATGCAGGCCCTGAAAGTAACTTTTGCCCAGCAAGAATCTTTAAACCTCATTCCGACATATGACCAAGTTTGTGATGCCACATCATGGGTCGGAGTTCTTCAAATGAACTTGCTGACGCGGTTGATGCTTCTCCTTCTTGGTGGGTTTCTCCCTTCGCACATATAGATTTGCATAAGTTTTCCGCTTTCATCACTACAAGCGCTCCTTTCAATATTTCATGACTCCACCATGAGTCTTATATGAACATCATTATTATCTACTTGTCCCAAAGACAATAGATTCTTCCTCAAGTCTTTCACATGTCGTACCTCCTGAATGGTGCGTACCGTGCCATCATACATCTTTAGTTTGATGGACCCAATCTACCATCTAATTCAAAACATGATCTCCGCGGACATAGATTCTCTGAGATCGGTTTATATTGATGGAACCATTCTCTCCGGAAATCATGTGCCATGTTGCTCTATGACCATGATCCAGACATCGATGAAACGTTTTCTGCCTTCATTATTGATATTGCTTCACTGCATAAAATTCTACCATCATCCGAGTGTTGCAACATTCCCTTGAGCATTTGATATTTCGGGGTGTTTACTCTTCTTCTTGAAGAACAATCTTTCTTAATCGTTCCTTTCTTGCCAGTTGTGACATGATATTCTTCTTACTTCTTGATTTAGATCTACCATGATTGTGATTCGCACTGGGGCCACATTCCATTGGTCTTCCTCTCACCATCGTCAAAGCTTCAGCTTGCTGCAAACTTGCTTGTCTGTCTTCCTTATTTTGCACGATTTTTTCTTCTAGGGCCGGTATTTGCAATTTCATCAAAAACTAGACTGTTTATATTGTTAGATCAGGTTGATGATGAGTTGATCATGAGTCAGGCAGACTTTGAAGTAGAACTCATGCGTTTCAGTCCCCTCTATTTTGCAACCCATTGTTGTAAGTTGCAGCAATTATTCAAAGTATTAATGTGTTCAGTAATCGAATATGGACTCTGCCATTCGAAGGTATACAATCTTATTTTAAGAAGATTTTATTACGCAAAGCTCGGCCTCATACAATCCATAAGGTATCCCATATTTCCTTTGTTGTCCATTTTCAGCCACACTAGACAACACTTGATCGGCTAGTGCCAAGTGTGAATCGGCAACTGCGTTCTTTGTCTACGTCGTTCACTTGTTGTAATTAGTAAAGTCTGTGGGCCTGCCTTCAATTGCAACTAGGCAATTGTCTTTTCTCAATATCGCCCTTATTTTCATTTTCCACAATGAGAAATTAGTCCTATTGAATTTCTCAATGTTAAACTTTGTTGTACTCGACATTGTTATTTGCTTCACACCCTTGTAGATCGTTTCTGAATATTTTTGCGAACAATCGTGACAAATTGTATCGTCACCGAATTTTACTATTCATGTGAATAGTATTTTTCTGAATTTTACTATTCACCAAAATTTACTATTCACGGATAGTACCTTAAATCAAAACAAACAGAATAACCGAGAAGCTGTGATACCACTGTTGGGATGAGAAGCTACAACTAAAGTTTGATATATTAATAAATAATGAAAATACGTTGGACACAATAATTTTACGTGGAAAACCCTCAAATAAATGAGGGAAAAACCACGGGGTAAAGTTCACTATATAAATATGGGAGTACACTACTCTCAATTACAAAGAGAAAACACTTGTAAAGGGAATCAGCTCATAAATATAAAGCTTTTGGAAAATACAGATAGCAGAAAAAGATAAATATAAAACAACTTTTAATGTACCTTTCGGACAATATGAATGGAATGTAATGCCATTCGGATTAAAAATGCACCGTCTGAATTTCAGAATATATTGAACAACATATTTAATCAACATAGTCATATTTCTATAGTTTACATAGATAATGTTTTAATATACTCAGAAGATATTGATCAACACTTCAAACATATCCAAACCTTTTTAAAAGTTGTTAAGAAAAACGGATTAGTAGTAAGTGCTAAAAAAATTAAGTTATTCCAGACTTCTATTAGATTCCTTTGTCATGACTTATATCAAGGAAGCTATAAACCCATTTGTAGAGCCATAGAGTTCTCATCCAAATTTCTAGATGAATTAATTTATAAAACTCAGCTTCATAGATTCTTAGGAAGTCTCAATTATGTTGCAGATTTTATTCCAAATATTAGACAGGTTTGTAAGCCTCTTTATCAGCGTCTTAAGAAGGATCCAG
>JACEIK010012229.1:5435-23493 GCA_018107945.1 Datura stramonium | reverse complement strand
CCACTATATTACTTGCACGACCCGTACACTTGCGGACGCGCTCGATGTGAAAAAGAGTCGTCAAATTATTGGCACTCCATGCGGGTGACGTCAAGTTTTTAGCGCCGTTGCTGGGGATCGAACCTGGGTGGCGCCGTTGCCAACATGCAGGTGGGCTGTTGTGTGCAGCCTGCCTGCCGTGGCACGTTGCAGATGCGCAGGTGGGCTGTTTTGTGCCTCCTCTTTGCCGACGTTCGCATGTTCATTCCGTTTCCAAGCCTCTACTTCACCAACTCATGGATTAGCTCCTTAAAAGTCATCAAAACCTACAAAACAAAGGCTAATCATGTTGGTGAGCACATATCTTCACATTTATATAAAATCACATGAAAATGTATAAGTAACTTAGGCAACACGACTAATTTAAGTTATAAAGCGTATCACGGGCATGATATTTTTGCCCGTGATCAATTACTCATATGATTAACTTACGAGTCGTAGGAGAAGGCGGCGACAGTTAATCAATTTTCCCATGTTAATTTAGGAAAGGTTTCTAATTATTTGTATAAATACTTTTCTAGGTTATTTTAGTTAGGAGACTACTTTCTTGCAATAACCAAGTGGGTTTTATTTCAATCTTCATTGTAATTCTTAATAATGTTTTCTTCAATGAATGCTAATTCTTCTCTGTCACGACCCAAACATATACCAGGATCATAGACACGGGACATGGAGCCCTTAGAGACCCCAAGTCAACCCATGGCATGAGCGTACATCTAATTCAATCACATAAGCGGAAGACTTAACATAAGAAAACGTAAACATTCCATAAATACGAAGGAAGGACAATACATATTCCATACATGATGGCTAAATACAACTTGTAGTCTAAAAAGCCTCTAATCATGAAAGAAGGGTTGATGGGACAACTCCACAACTAATCCAACAATTCTGAAACTAAAAGAAAAGCATAGAGTCTGAACATATGGCCCTCGGAACATGAGGACTCACCAGATAATGTGATAGTGAACTCTGAGGAGCTACTAAGGAGGGTGAGCCTGAGGGATGGGTCATGTATCATGAAACGATACGACATAGTAAATATACGGTCAGTACGTCGAATGTACTGAGTAGGAAAGGTAAGTAAAACGGACATTTAAAACATATAAAACTCCTAAATAATCATAAGAGTTGGACATGATGCTCATATTATAAATATTGTACCATACCATAAGGCTCAAGGTTTTCAAAACATTCATAGTACAATCATTATCATAATCGTAAAAGAAAAGATTTATTCAACATGACTTGAGCCAATATAAATAATCATACACATGCATAAATCATGAGGAACAGTGGGAGATTCTCTTAACCAACATATCCCATATGAGCACACATAAAGCCCGACTTGTAACCCTAGACAGGAGGGTGTCCATACCATGCCAAGGGTCGAACCATGAAAGTGTGACATCACCATGAAAAGGGCCATTTGGGTCGGGGACAGTCCCATAGGAGGTCCCAACATACGTACGGTGGCACGTAGTTTATGAGGTCCGGTGCAGAACCTAGGCCCCGAACCTACTCAGTGTTCGATACTACACCAACAAAATATATAGTGCTGATAGTATAACATACATAAATTCATAGGCTAGTTAAATCATGATACTCATAAACATGCTTGTACATACGTGAACTAGCCATGAAACGAGGCCCGTGAGTCGGCCAAATTATAATCCATGATTTATAAGGTTCATACATACTTGTAAATCCTGCATGTAGCTTGAAATTTGTAAAAATCATGATAGGTAATATCATAAATCCATAATTGAAATCGTAAATCATGCTGGGTTCGTCAATTTCATCATTTGAAGAGAAGATCATAAATCGATTCATCATGGGTCGTGCATAATTAGGCTTAATTTCATAGAAATCGAAATTGATAAAATTATAAATGATTTAAATAATAAAAAATTGATCAAAAACCATAGATTATGATGAGAATCTAAAATCACAAAACCCATTATTAAATCATTAGAATTTATAAAAATCATCTTCAAAACCCCATAAGTTTTTAATAATTTTTTGGTAAATATCACAGCAGATGGGAAGGGGTGTGGAAGAAATCACCCATTGATAGCCTTACATACCTGGAACAACTGATTCTTAACTTTCCTTAAAAGCCCAAGAAGAAATTGATGAAAAGCACCTTGAAATCACCTAGATCACCCTTCTATCACCTTCCCAAACCTTTACATGTATGAATGAGGACTTAGGATAGTCTATTCCCTCTTAAACCACCTTTTCTAATGTTAAAACGATGTAGTATAGACCCCTAGGACTTAGGAATTACGGAAAGGCCCTTACTAAAATCACAGAAATTTGCTGACTGCCAGTCCCCATGAGGGACTGGACGACTCGTGATCAGGACCAACGACTCGCGGCCTGGAGTCGTGGAGTCTACTTCCCAATTCACTCAGGGTACCCCATGAGGGACACAATGAATCGTGGTGGCTGGCCAAGAATGGTGGTCACTACCCATGACCCCCACTACCTCAAAACATAGCCAACCTCTCACTCCATGCCACAGATGACCTCACGAGTCATGTGGTCTGACCACGACTCGTGGTCATGCTCGTGGCCTTACCCAACACATTACCAGACCCTTCTTGACCACGAGTCACCTCACGACTCCTGGTCGCTCCTCATGAGCCACTTCACCAGTCGTTCTGTGACCTGGTGCGAAATTTCAATTTTTCACCGTTTTGACTCTCGGGTCTGATCCATGGATTTTCGGGGTATAACAATATGTCCCCCTTGGGAAAATTCATCCTAGAATAATAGAAACACACAGAAAACTAAGAATCATACATTCATCATATGCAAATACTGATTATTTAAACTGAAAACTAATGGAATTACTACCTCCGAAAAGAACTACATAGCTGAACTGAATTGAGACGTCACATACATCTATCATAACATAAATCAAACTTGCACACATGAACTGAACATGGAAACTGATTAGAGAATTAGGGAAAAACTGATACCTCAAACTTAAATTGAGCCGGTAGGGAATAGGTGAGGGAATTTAGCCATATATCTGCTTCGGCTTCTCACTTAGTTCCCTCAACATGCTGATTCCTCCATAACTCTTTTACTGAAGCTACTTCTTTGTTCCTCAGACTCCGAACCTGACGATCCAAGATTGCAACTGGAATTTCCTCATAATTAAGGCTATCTCTCACACCAACACTTTCCACCGGGATAACTAAAGCTGGATCACCCAAGAACTTTTTTAAGAGAGATACATGAAAGACGGGATACAATGAAGATAACTTCGATGGAAAGTCCAACTCATACGCTACCTTACTAACTCTTCGCATAACTCGGTAAGGACCAACATAGCAGGGACTGAGTTTTCCTTTCTTTCTGAACGGCATGACCCCCTTCATGGGAGATATCTTCAGAAACACCCAATCGTCTACCTAAAACTCCAAATCTCTTCTTCTCACATCCGCATATGACTTTTGATTACTCTAAGAGGTTTTCAATTGGTCCCTTACAAACTGAACCTTTATCGTAGCCTCATGAATCGAATTAGGCCCTATCATAGCTGCCTCACCAACCTAAAACGATCCAATGGGCGATCTACGCCTTCGTCCATAAAGAGCCTCGAACGGTTCCATTTGGATGATAGAGTGATAGTTGTTATTATAAGAAAATTCGATCAAGGGCAAATGATCGTCCCATATACCTTTTAAATCCATCACACATTCTCTCAACATTTCCTCGAGAGTCTAGATTGTTTGTTCGGCTTGACCATGTATTTACGGATGAAAGGCTGTGATGAGCTTAACTTGAGTCCCAAGCCCCTTCTGAAATGACCGCCAAAATTGGGAGGTAAACTGAGTACCTTTGTCTGAAGTAATAGAAAAGGGAACTCCATGAAGTCGAACCAACTCCTGAATATACAATTTTGCATAATCATCCACTGAATTTGTGGTTTTAATTGGAAGAAAATGTTTCACCTTGGTCAACCTTTCGACCACCACCCAAAAAGAGTCATATTGACGGCGAGTATGGGGAAACCCAGTTATATGTCCATATTGATTTCTTCCCACTTCCAAGTAGGAATGCTAATATCCTAAAGTACACTTCCCGGCCTTTGGTGCTCGACCTTCACTTGCTGACAGTTCGGGCACCTGGCTACGAATTCTGCAATACCCCTCTTCATGTTGTTCCACCAATATATTTCTCGAAAATCATGATACATCTTGGTTGCACCCAGATGGATAGAGTACCTGGATCCATGTGCCTCATGCAATATTCGGTCCCTCAACTCATCTACGTCTGGAACACACAAATGACCTTGGTACTGCAAAATTCCATCTCCCCCTTGGGAGAAAACCTCCACCTTCTAACTCCGGACGGCTTCCTTCAGCTTTACCAACATCGAATCCTCATCTTGTCTAGCCTTCACATCTGTCACCAAGGACGATTCAGATCCGTTTTGCACAACAATGCCGCCATCGATCGAGTCGACCAATCTAACTCCCAACCTTGCAAGTCGATGGACATCTTTCACCAAATCGTTCTTTCCCTCATCCATGTGGGACACACTCTCCATAGAGAGCCTACTAAGTGTGTTCGCTACCACATTAGCCTTACCCGGTGGTAAAGAACACTCATATCGTAGTCCTTGAGTAGCTCCAACCACCTTCGTTGTCGAAGATTGAGATCTTTCTGTGTAAACGGATATTGCAAGTTCTTGTGGTCCGTAAATACATCCACTTTGGACCACATACAAACAATGTTGCCATATCTTTAATGCAAACACCACAGCGGCTAACTCAAGATCATGGGTCGGGAAATTCTTCTCATGGATGTTCAACTATCTCGAGGCATACACTATCATTTTCCCATGCTGCATCAACACACACCCAAGTCCGATTCTCAAAGCATCACAATATACAAAAAAAAACCATTGGTACCCTCTGGTAGGGTCAACATTGGTGCTGAAGTGAGTCGAGTCTTCAACTCTTGGAAGCTTTACTCACAAGCCTCCGACCATTGGAACTTTACCTTTTTTTGAGTCAACCTGGTCAATGGTGCTGCAATTGATTAAAATCCCTCGACAAACCTTCGATAGTAGCCTTCTAGGCCAAAGAAACTCCGAATTTCTGAAGGATTCACCTGTCTGGGCTAATTTTTTACCGCTTCAATTTTATGAGAATCGAGTCTTATTCCCTCATTCGATACCACATGGACTAAAAATGCCTCGGAGTCCAATCAAAATTCACACTTGCTAAATTTTACATACAACTGACGATCCTTGAGGGTCTGAAGCACTACTCTCAAGTGGGTAGTATGCTCCTTCTGGCTCTGAGAGTATATAAGGCCATCGATGAACACGATCACGAACATGTATAGATATTGCTTGAACACCCTGTTCATCAGGTCCATAAAAGCTGCAGAGGCATTTGTTAGTCCGAAAGATATAACTACAAACTCATAATGTCCATACCGTGTCCTGAAGGCTTTCTTCGGGATATCAGACTCTCGAACCCTGAGCTATTGATACCCGGACCTGAGATCTATCTGTGAGAAACATCTACAACCCTAGAACTGGTCAAACAAATCATCAATCCTGGGTAATAGGTAGCGGTTCTTGATGGTGAACTTGTTCAAATGCCAATAATCAATACACATGAAAAGGGAACGATCCTTCTTGCGGACAAAGAGGACTGGTTCACCCCATGGAGACCTTCTTGGTCTAATAAAACACTTATCCACCAAGTCCTTCAACTGATCCTTCAACTCCTTTAGCTCAGCTGGAGCCATCCTGTAGGGAGGAATAAAGATAGGCTGCATATTGGTAAGAAATCAATGCCGAAATCAATTTCCCTCTTAGGAGGAACACTTGGCAAATTATCGGGAAAACCCTCTGGATACTCACACACCACCAGAACTGACTGGATAGTCATAGTCTCGGACTCAACATCCTTAACCTTAACTAGGTGATACATGCATCCCTTAGAAATTATTTTCCTGGCCTTAAGATATGAAATAAATCGACTGGCTGTTACAGCTGAATTACCCTTCCACTCTCAAATTGGCTCACCCGGAAATCGAAATTCGACCGCACGGGTCCTACAATTTATCGAAGAATAACATGCAAACAACCAATCCATACCCAAAATGATGTCAAAGTCAGTCATAGCTAACTCTACTAAGTCTGCGGAGGTGACCTTATGCAATACTGTAATGGGGCAACCTCTATACACCCACCTAGCAACCACTGGATCACCGACTGGAGTATAGACCGAGAAAAGTTCTGAAAAAATTTCAGGGATAACTCTGAAACTACTAGCAATATAGGGAGTCACAAAAGAAAAAGTAGCTCCTGGATCTAATAAGGGATAAGCGTCAATATGGAAAACTTGTAACATACCAGTGACCACATCAGGTGAAGCCTCTTACTCCTGGCGGGGTACTAGAGTATAAAACCTGTTTTGGTGCTAACCGCTAACTAGTAGAGGAACCCTGCTGAGGGGGATGTGCTGCTGGAGCGGCAGAGCTAGCTGTTGTCACACAGGCTCCTCCGACCCCTGATCTGGTTGAGGGGCAATCCCTAAGTCTGTTCCTGAGTTTTCCACACTCGAAACATGCATCCGAGCCATTTAAGAACCACCTGGGATGGTTCTTGCTACACTTCGCACAAGTTGGAATAGTTCGCTCCACCTACATGCTACCTTAATCCCTCGAGCCCAAAGCCCCGCTCCTTTGATATCCTCTGAACCTAGATGGTGTGCTGGACGACATGTTACCCTGCTACAAATTAACGAACTCGAACGCCTTGATCTCCCTCATCTGCTGAGGGAAAAATCGATCCAAAAATGCCCCGTGGAACTCTTCCTAGCCTATCAGTCCTGCACCCACTACCCTGGCATCTCTTCATTGCTTATACCATATATGAGCCACCCCCTTTAGCTGATAGGAGGTCAAGTCAACACACTCTCCATTATTGACCCCCACAACCTGGGTGTTCATTAGAATATCCTCAATGAAATCGTGGGGATCCTCGTCCACCTTCGACCCCGTGAACTAAGGAGGGCTCATCCTAAAGAAAGCACTCACCCTGGCTACCGTCGCATTCCAATTCTTAGGGTAATACACCACTTTCTGATTTTGAACCTAGGTCATCATGTCCTGTGCTAGCATCTGAATCGCTGCCCTAAACTCAGTGCATGCAGCTAGCTCTAGTGCGTGCTCCTCGTGAACGGGTGGGGCTGGCTTATGCTCCTCACCATTAGCACCCTCATGATCATTACCGTTACCATTTCTTCTGGTGTTCACTCGGCATGGAGGCATGCTGCTGCAAACATGAATAGCATGAATTAGAAGAGTAAAGGACTTCATCGCACGACATAGATCATGAAAGAAGGGAACATTTCCTAAATGTATCATAGCTTGTCCGTCATAAGTGTGCGCGCTTCACACCCATGAAAAAGACTCTACTTAATGTGGCTTTAAGACACCCTAGGACACTTCAAAACCAATGGCTCTGATACCAAGTTTGTCACGACCCAAATGTATACCCAGACCGTAGACACAGGACAAGGAGCCCCGAGATACCCCAAGTCAACCCATTGCATGATCATACATCTAATTCAATCACATAAGCAGAAGAATTAACATAAGAAAACATAAACATTCCATAAATACGGAGGAAGGAAAATACATGTTCCATACATGACGGCTGGATACAACTTGGAGTCTAAAAAGCCTCTAATCATGAAAGACAGGTTGATGGGACAACTCTCCAACTAACCCAACAATTCTGAAACTGAAAGAAAAGCATAGATTCTGATCATATGACCCTCAAAACATGAGGAATCACCAGATAAACTTATAGCGAACTCTGAGGAGCTATTGAGGAGGGTGAGCCTAAGGGCTGGGTCTTGTATCATGAAATTATACAACATAAAAAGTATGCAGTCAGTACGTGGAATGTACTGAGTAGGCAAGGTAAGTAAAACGGACATTTAAAACATATAAAACTCATAAATGATCATAAGAGTAGGACATCATGCTCATGTCATAAATATTGTACCATAACATAAGGCTCAAGGTTTTCAAAACATTGATACAAAATGAGCATAGGTGTGAACAGAAACAACCATTCATAACCCTACATACCTAGGTAAGATCAAATTCTAGAGTTCTTGAATGCCCAATAGAGAATTAATAGGGTAAAGCTTGAATCTATGCTTGATCCTCTAGAATTCTCTTAATTTGAATGCATGGGAATGGATTAAGAAAAAGGGACTTAACCTATATTATTATGCCTAGAAAAATACATAAAACGACGTAGTTTAGGGTCTTAGAGCATAGAAAGGTCAAAAATACCCTTAATAAAACACCAAGAAAATTCTGCACAGATCGATCCAACAGGCGTAGAAACGAGTCATTTGAAGCTATCACGACTCATGGTATGGCCCTTCATATGCACTGTCCAGGCCCTGATCCCGGATTCATACCATGGCTTGATAGGACGACTCATCCTTTGATCAAATGAATCATTGCTTATCTCCCTGAAAACCCAGAGCTTCTCCTTAAAACGAGCCTCACCATGAATCGGGGTTACTTCCAATGGGTCGTGTTATCTAGCCGTTAAGTCCACTAGATTTCTGACCACCTAGACAATGATTGGTGACAACGGATTGTCATAGCTCATGATGAGTCATTGAATGACTCATTACATCTCCATGCTTAAGTCCAGTAGTCACCCACGATCACCAACAATGACTCGTTGTTAAATGCAATGAGTCATTACATCACTTGTATATCCACTGCCATCAGGACTCCCTAAACCATGAATGCTAACAACGGCTCTCCATTAACTGGCCCTTCTCCGGTGACCCTAGTGTCTCTCCATTACCTGAACAAGATATGTGCGACCCCTTTCAGTTGATACGAGTCCAACTTTGCATACTTAACCCCATTCACCCCCATAACCTGGGTGATCTTCACAATCTCGACAATAAACTCATGCGGGTACTTAACCACTTTGGACCCAAGGAACTCCGGAGGGTTCATCCTCAAGAAATATCTAATCCTAGCCACTGCCGCATTGCCATTCTGCAAGATATGCACAATAGCCTATTGGTTGACCTGAGCGGTCAAGGCCTATGCAAACATTTGGATAGCCACCTGAAACTCCATGTGGGCAACTGGCCTGGGGCCTGGGGCTCTTGAAAAGGCGGTGCTTGCTGATGCCGATGACCATTGCCATCTTTGTGGCCTTCACCGTTCCCATTTCTTCTTACGTTCATTCTTCTTAGAGCCATGATTCTGCAATGTGAATAGCATGAATTAGGGGAATACAAAGACTTTTCATCACATGACATAGATCATGAAAGAAGGGAACATTTCCTAAACGTCTCAAAGACTCTTCTTCATAAGTGTGGCACACTTCACACCCATGAAAAATACTCTACTTAACATGTCATTCAAACACCCTAGGAAACTTCAAACCTCTTTTTTTGATATCAAGTTTGTCACAATTCGTACGTAGCCCTGGATCGTATCACGGGACAAGGAATCCTGAGAGGCCCTAAGTTGACCCATGTCATAAGCATACACATAACTTCATTCACTTTAAGCGGAAGATTGAACATAAGACATAGTGGAAATGTAAACATAACATAACATAGCATAATATAAGGAATCTCCTGACATACACGCAAGCTGAGTACTACATACTATCTGAAAGCCTGTAACATGTAAGATGGGTTGATGGGACAACACTCCCATATAATCCGACAAAATACTAAAACATAAAACATCATGCATGCTTAATAAAATAGCCCTCAAAACATAAGGACTCACCAACAAGCTGATAATAAACCCGAGATGATCTAAAGAGGAGGATGAGCATGAGAGCCAAGTCCTATATGATGAAATGATACAACATAGAAAATATGCAGTCAGTACGTGGAATGTACGGAGTATGCAAGGTAAGTAAAATGGACATTTAAAACATGCAAAAATTCATAAAACACCATAAGATTAGGAAATCATGCTCATATCATAAACTTCGTAACATAACATAAGGCTCAAGGTTTTCAAATCATTCGTAAATCATTCATTATCATGATCATAAGAGAAACTTGATCAAATTATCACTTGAGCCAATATCACAAATATAACAATGCATAAAACATGTGGAAAAATGAGAGGACTCGTCATAACTGACACCATCATGGTAGAGCCTTTCATGATGCCCCAACTATCTCACTCAAGTGGGTAGAGTCGCCCTTGGCTTGAAACGCGAGGGACGTGCATTATGTGATATCACGAAAGAAGGGATCATTATTAGTATAATATATCATTATAAACCCATGGTGGCACATGGTTATGAGACACCAACATAGTTTTTTGAACACTGGGTTGCTCAATGCTAGACACGGCTCCCAAAAACATGAATATAGGCTCATATGTAAATCAATAACATCATTCATTAAGATTCATGACTAAAATAAACATTCATCATTCATTGATTCCCATTAAAACATGATTATCCATGTTTCAAAAGGCCCTTTAGTTGGCCAATATCATAAATCGATAAATCATGAGATCCGTTTCATAAACCACAAATCATTCTTCAACATGTGGGCATTTCCTAATAATTTTCCATGCTTTACAATATTTAATTCATTAAAAAACATGTTTATAAACATAGTTAACTTGAAAACATTCTTTTCATCATGAATAGTTCATAAATCATAAGGCCCATGCATACTTGAAGATCATGCATATAACTTATAAATCATTGAATCATGATAGGTAATTGAATAAATCCACATTTCAGATCAAAAATCATGTTGGGCTTGTAAATATTAACAATTGAAGTGTAGATTATAAATCGATTCATCATAGATCATGCATAATTAGGTTTACTTGAATAGAAATCGAAATCAATAAGTTTGTAATCAAAATTAGTTGTAAAATCTGATCAAAATCCATGGAATATGATGTAAATCACAATTCATAATAGCCCATTAGTAAAACATTAGATTTTCACAAAAATTGAATTCAAAACCCCATGAGACTTTTGCTAGATTTTCATAAATTAATAGAGAATGGGAATGGGTGTGAATGAAAACACCAATTCATAACCCTACATACCTGGGTAAGATCAGATTCTAGAGTTCTTGAATGCCCAATGGAGAATTGATAGGGAAAATCTTGAATATATGTTTGATCTCTCTAGAATTCTCTTAATTTGCATGCATGGGAATAACTTAAGAAAAATCGACTTAAACTATCTTATTATGCCCAGAAAAATACATGAAATGACGTAGTTTAGGGTCTTAGAGCATATAAAGGTCGAAAATACCGTTAATGAAACACCTAGAAAATTCTGCACAGATCGATCCAACGGGCATAGCAACGAGTTGTTGGAATCTACCGCGACTCGTGGTATGGCCCTTCATATGCTCTACCAAAGCCCTGATCTCGAATTCATACCACGATTCGACAGGACGACTTGTCGTTTCATCAAATGGATCATTGGTTGTCCCCTTGAAAACCCTGAGCTTCTCCTTACAACGAGCCTTACCACGACTCGTGATTACTTCCAACGAGTCGTGGTATCAAGCCGTTAAGTCCACTGGAGATCTGACCACCTAGACAATGATTGGTGATGAAGGATCATCATAGCTCATGATGAGTCATTGAATGACTCGTTACATCCCCATGCTTATGTCCGGTACTCACCCACGATTACCAACAACAACTCGTTGTTAAAGGCAATGAGTCTTTATATAACTTGTTGTAACCACTTCCACCAGGACTCCCAAAACAACAATTTCTAACAACGGCTCTTGGATTCCAAACACGAGTCATTACATCACTCGTCCGGTGACTCTTTCCCAATTTTCAACCAACTTTAGAATTTCATCCTGGGTCTAATCTTAGGCATTTTCGAGGTATTACAACACTTCCCTAGTTAATTGCATCAACTTGATAACAACTTCAATCTTCAATACTGTTACGTGTTTACTTCTTTAGAAAACCCCTTTAGGAAATAATCAAACTAAAAGTGTAAATACTAGAGTTATTCTACATCCTGACCATATTTTTAGTGGGACTAGCCCCAACCTTCGTTGGGTTCTTTATTTACAATGTCTACGTCATACTTTTCCAGGGGTGTGATTTGAGCGTTGTCATTCTCCTTCTACGATATCCGATATATCTATTGATATCTAATCTATGTCTCCTAGTTGTTTTTGCTTTTCTTACTCAGTACATTATTGTACTGACGCCCTAGTCGGGGCGCTGCATTCATGTCGTTAGGTGATGGTGGGTTGGTAGATCGATTTATTAGTTATTGAGAGGAGTTCTTGTTGAGTTGGTGATGTACAGGTCTTTTGGAGTTGCCAGAGGTTGAGTTATGGGTAGTTTAGGGCCCTATCCCAAACAGTTGACTGTTGTTATATTCATAATGGCTCATAGACGTTTGTGTTGGTCGTAGTGTTGTTGTAGTCCTGTAGGACATATTGTATAGTTATTTTCCCTTTTCTGGCCTTGGCGGCCTATTGTGTATATTTTTGGTTGGTCTTTGAGACAACATCCATTTTAGTTTGTCGTTTACTCGGATTTAGCTAGTGATATAGTGGCGAACCTCATTGATTTTGTCACTATAAGATGATTCAGCTTCATTGATAAATGATGGAGAGCATATGCATGTTTTTGGGAGTAGTGTCTAGCGACGAGTAGGCTAAGGGTTAGTCAACCCTATGCCTGCCAACATAGGTAAGTTCAGATTATTTTGGACCTCACTCGTGAGCTTCCCCTGCCCCAAGGGGCCTTCAACTTGATATTGATATCATGGTAGCGTCCTTAGCCCTGAAAAGGCTTTGGACGGCTCTTCTCACTTGAGTGTAATAGTCGGGACCACATAAGCTCTATCGTGGTAATGTCAGTTATATGACGAGTCTCCTATTAATCCTCATGATTTCAATTATGCATGTTCATCAGTTAAGATATTATGTTTTCAGCAGGTTTGACCCAATGTTCAGTTTACTTATGATTATCAGTTTTCAGCTTTGGGTCATTCGATTCAATTATTTTTAATTCATGTTTTAAGATTAGCATGCAAGCCCTACTTTCAGACTCTTATGATGAAATGTTTAAGATACGATCTATGATTTTTTTACGTATTTAGCGGTTTTACTTACCTTGCATACTCGGTACATTCCACATACTGACCGCATACTCTATGCTGTATTGTTTTATGATATAGGCTCAGATATTCAGGTTCAGTCCCACCGTTAACCAAATTCTCAGAGTTAGCATCTCTTAGCCAGAGCTGGTGAGTCCTCATCCTTCGAGGACCCTTTTATCAGATGTATTCCATATTTTCAGTTTCAGTCTTTAGTGAGTTAGTTGGGTTGTTGTCCCATCAACTCGTCAGTAGTAGAGGCTTATCAAACATAGTATGTATTCAGCTACAGACTTGTGTTATGTATTGAACTATTTGATGTTATCAAATTTTCATACTTCTGCTATGTTATGTGTTTGATTTCCGCATTTTAAATGTTGAGCTAAGATGTTATGTTCATTCCATGGGTCGACTTGGAGCCTCTCGGGGTTCTTTTTCTCCTATCTCGATCCTGGCCTATGTTTGGGTCATGAAATGATGATATCCTAGTATATTCAAAGTAGACAGCAACATGAGGATCATTTGTGGATTGTCTTGGGATTGTTGAAGGAGAAACATTTGTATGCAAAGTTTTCTAAGTGTGAATTTTGGCTGGAATCGGTATCCTTTTTGGGACATGTATGCCTCAAAGGAGGGAATTATGGTTAATCCCCAAAAGGTAGAGGCTGTCAGGAATTGGGCTAGGCCTATATCAGTGAAAAACATTAATAGTTTTGTGGAGTCTGCTAGCTACTACCACCGGTTTGTGAAGGACTTTGCTGCTATTGCATCTCGGTTGACCCGGCTGACTCAGAAAGATGTACCCTTTCAATGGTCAGATGAGTGTTAAGAAAGCTTCCAAAAGCTCTAGACTCTATTGACTACAGCTCCTATCCTGGCATTGCCAGTGGAAGGTAAAGACTTTGTAGCTTATTATGATGCCTTATAGTTTGGTTTGGCTACTATGTTAGTACAGAATAAACAGGTCAATGCGTATGCTTCCAGGAAACTAAAGGTGGATGAGAAAAACTACCCTACGCATGACGTAGAGTTGGCAGCGGTAGTATTTGATTTGAAAATATGGAGGCATTACTTATATGGGGTTTATTGTGAGGTGTTCACTAACCATCGTAACCAACAACATGTATTTACCCAAAGGGATCTTAACCCGAGACAATGAAGATGGATGGAGCTGCTAAAAAATAATGATGTCACTATCCTGTAGTAAAGTCAATATGGTGGCCGATACATTGAACAGGAAAGCTATAAGTATGTGTATCTTGGCTTGCTTATAGGCTACCCAGCGTCATATGGCAAGGGAAGTTCAGAAATTGGCTAACAGATATGTGAGACTTACTATGTCTGAGTTAGGTGGAGTATTGGCTAGTATAGAGGCCAAATCGTTGTTTCTAGATGAGATTAAGTCTAGACACTTCGAAGATGACAAATTGAGATAGATTCATGATAAGGTTCTATGAGGGGAGGCCAAAGAGGAAATGATCGATGATGAAGGGGTCTTATGAATAAAGTGGTGTGTATGTGTTCCCCGGGTTGGTGATTTGATTAAAACCATACTGTCAGGGCTCAGAGTTCGAGGTATTCTATACATCCTAGAGCCACCAAGATGTCTGAGATAATTCTATGCTCTAAAAATCTAAATATAAAATGCGATGATTATCTTTCCTATAATTCCTAAATAATTATATGCACCTACTCATTCAATAAAAATCCATTTAGTGCTCGTTTTCCTAGTAAGATATTATTTTTTCTTGTTTTAGATTTTTTTTTCATGTTTTACGATAAAATTTCATGACCCGAGCTGGGACCCTCGACCGCGAAAGGGGACCTAAAATCACGAATGACTCCAAGATAACCCTTGGCACATACATAGCATGAATAAGAGTATTACTAAGCGGAAATAAAGAATGAACATTATATAAGCGGAAGATTGCATAATATGACTACATAAAAGTCAACATGATCCAACATCATCGAACCATCAGTACTTAGTTGTATGAAAAACCTCTAAACATCTGATGAGCTGATGGGACAAGACCCCTAACTAGCCCGCTAAATCTTAAACTAAAAGACAAGAACAAAGGAGATATAACCAAAACTGACGTCCTTGGATCATGAGGACTCATTAAAACTGGGATCAAGCTGGACTGAGTGGGAGCGAGCTATTGACGGGACTAAGATGGATTACTCGAACCTATATCATGAGACAATATAGTATGAAGTAGGCGGTCAGTACTTTGAATGTACTAAGTCAGTAAAACATGCTAGTAAAATGATAGTCTTAAACAATGAATATAAAATAAGATAGAACATGAGAGTAAGTACAACATGCTAAAAGCCATATTCCGAAAATAAAAATAATCATGAGATATTCATCATAAGCTGAAGTGTAATGAACCAAGTTTTTGAAACAGAAATCATACAGTGTACTCTACTTGAAATCATAATCGAAAGTTCATAAACTGATCAGTGGGTCAGATATGTTATAAAAAATAATATCATAAGTCATAAACATTAGTAACTATAAACATGAGGAACAATAGGAGGCTTCGTCATAACCGGCACCATTATGATAAAGCTTACGTGATGCCCCAGCTATCTCGCTCAAGTGGGTAGAGCTGTCCCAAGCTTGCCAAGGCAAGGAACAATTTAAGGCATGATATCACTTGTAAATTTATGTAGGGTTTGAACATGAATAAATACCTACGGTGGCACTTAGTTTTGATATTCGGGGTTTGCCTGAATCCCTAGCCTACTCGGTGCTAGAAACTACTATCAAAACATGCACATGGCTCATAATCAACATCATGAAAACATACTTGATCTTGAAGGAGCTAGTTTAAAATCGTGAAATCATAATCATACTTGACATACATGAACTAGCCATGGAAATAGTGCCACAATTGGCCATGATCATAAACTTGACTTTACATGGGATTGCCCAAAATATGAAACCATACATACTTGAATAATGCTTTATAACTTGAAATCATGGAATCATAGGTTAAAGAATTCATAAATATACATGCATACTTTGATAATTCATCATACTTAATATAATGAGCTCATATGCTTAAAATTCATAAATCATGCATAATAGGACAAAATCATCAATTCATGAGGAATTTGAGAGTAAATATGCCCTAATAACTATATTTCATCAATTGGAATGTGAGAGACTTGAACCCATAGAGATATCATGAATTATTGCTTGGAATTGGGCTAAACCTTAGAATTTCAACATAACATGCTTAGAAACTTGAAATCATAGAATTGAAATGAAATTGGGCATAGGGTGGAATAAATCCCCCATTCATAACCCTACATACCTAGGTATTGACTTTTAGACTTGTCTTGAAAACCCAAACAAGATTTGAAGAGATTTGATGAAGAACCCTAGCCTTAATCTTGAGAGGGGACCTTCTTTCTACTATCGTTTTGAAAAAGTGAGGACTTAGGCTAGGTTAAACCCTTTAATACACTTTTAAGAAACCCAAAACGATGTCACTTAGTGGTTAAAAGATTATAAAGTTACAAAAATACCTCTGAGAAAATGTATTTAAAAAGCTGATTGCCGAGCACCACGAGTCATACCTCCCTATCATGACTCGTGGTATCCACCCGTTACTTGCCAGCCTGACTTTCCACTTCTCTGGACATCACACAACGAGTGCATACCATGACTCAGTACTTGGTCTTACAGTTATCCTGTAACTCATTACATCGGGCTTTCCCTCAAAAGACACAACCACGACCCCTAACCACGAGTCGTACCATCCAACCACGACTCGTGATATGGGCCAGTATACCTTTTGTCAGTTTTTTGGCTTCCTCAAGATGAATGACACCACGAGTCATCATCAATGGGCCAAGAGGAACTGTTGCTTACCACGAATTCTCCCACGACCCATCATGTCACCCTACGACTCGTACCACGAGTCATTCTATCAAATTTTGTAGATTTTTCTGCTGAACAAATTTCAAATCCCGAGTCTAGTCTTAGGAAACTTTGGGGTATTACACAAAATTGCACCAGTCTTTCTACATTATTCCTATAATTTATGCTAAAGATTTTGAAAGTCTCAGAATGATTGTTTTATCTTTAGAACTAAAAATGTACCTCTGAGTCATCACATTTTATGCCTAAAACCATGCCAAAACACCCCCAAAACGTCAAAAATCCACCTCAAACTCATTGGAATTAAATTAAAATTTGCAGACAAGTTCAAAGTAATCATACAAACCTGTTGGAACTTTCAAATCCTTAATATGAGCTCATTGTTACACCCCATAAATTCTCGACATGTAGATGGCCTATTCGCATGTTGGTTAAGAGTTTTTGAATGCCATACATGATAGGAAAAGGCCCGGGGAAAGACCGGGTAAGAGATTCATCGAACCATCGTGGGAGGAGCCGGGGCAGAGCGGCTTTATGGCAACGTGTCACGGAGGGAGGGCCTCCGCGATGGCGCCGTGTCATGGAGGCCCTGTCCAGGACCAAGTATAAAAGCCTCCAACTTTGGTATTTAACTTCATTTCACCATTATATTTCCAGAACACGACCAAAAAACAGAGGGTACGGAGGATCCATTAAAATTTCCTTCCGATTACGCCGTCAAATGCGGTCCAAACTCAAATTAACTCCAGATACCGAGGTATTAAGTAGCAAGGAGCATTTCTATGGATTTAGTTTCGTGAAATTCGACTGGCGAATCATCATTCTACCGAGTTAAGGTAAGTGGAATTGCACCAATTTAGTGTCAATATACTCCTAGCCCTAAAGTGAGTATTTCTCCCTTCTGGACTTTCGAGAAATAGCAAGTTTTTGACCGTTTTTCGATAAGCCAAAGTTTG
>JACEIK010012227.1:11543-25355 GCA_018107945.1 Datura stramonium | reverse complement strand
ACCGTAGTTCAGTCCCTGTGGGATCGATACTTGGCTTGAAATAAAGCCACTTTACTACTTGTACGACCACATGCACTTGCGTGTAGTTTGGCTCGAACAATAAGGTCCTCGGACCTCATCTTCGTCCCTTGCGAACGGCATACCGCTCCTTAGAGAAATGTCATCTAGCCCCTCACGAGTGACGACACAGCTATTAACCCTGGGGTGGTCATGGAAGGCTCCTGAGTGAGGGAAATCCCAACTAAGGTGCTGTACTGAAATCTCAATCTAGCCACTCAAAGACATATCTGGCCTTCTGGGCCTAATGCTACCGCTGCTCGTCCCCTAGGATAATCTGTAAGGATGCTAACAGGCACACCCCATGCACCTTCATATGATCAAAGGATCCTGATAGTGATCATGATCTCTAATAGTATAGACTGGATAGGGCGAGATCTGGAGTGTACTAACAATACTCTAAATGTCTTGCCCCGACAACTATAACTCATAAACAACTGCGGGGTCGCAGATGACTTGTTACTTAGTTCCACTTCTTAGAACGACTGTAGGTCTATAACTGACCTAACATGCTTTTGAGCAATCGGCCTCTAATCCTCCACAGACAGCTTACCGGCATTCTTAGCCTATGGGTAGTACTGTACTAACAGGGTACTAGTCCCTTATATCTCATCTTGGTCTGCTCAGATCTTGTATGACTTTTTTGGGCGATTTTTAACCTTATAGACAAGTTTATATAGACTTAGACACTCTCGGAAATCTGTACCTGAGTATCTTATAAGAACCGACTGGGGCACTAGCCCTGCCTCTAACTGCTAATATGGCCCCCTTCCTTAGGGTACCCATGGGTGTATTTGACCTGGATGACTGTGTTGCCTTCCTTGGCGACTTGTATGACGAATGCTAAGTTAACTGAGACTGGCAATAACTAGTAGTAGCTAACTAGATGGTTGGCTGTCACTTAGTTCGTTAGGCAGCCCCAGGCTGCTGACTCTAAAGTATGGCCTTCCTATCTAAATTTCTAGCCCTGGGGCGTGAGGGTACTCTAATGGCCTCTAGGCGTGCTTTCCTGACAATACAGGTGCCAAACTAGTAGTTAAACCACCTAGCAACGCCTATGCTATTCAACTTACTAGCTCAGGCCCGATAACTATTCACGAGCTTCTAAGGTCTAGGCCTGGAAATAAAACATACAATTCTACTAATACAATGAATTAGAGAATAGAAGAGTTTCTATGACGCTTCTAGCGCGCATTGCACTTAACATGTTCTTTCTCGACGTGGGATACTGCAGTATAATCTATATACATTTTATAGCAGCTAACCACAATATATATAATCATAATTTACTAATAGCAGCTAATCTCAACATATCTGATCTTTATATGCCAGCAACAACTAATTACAACATGTCTAATCACAATCTACTGGCAGCAACTATATGTAGCATATAGGACGTTATTTCCATTCAAGAACGTAAGTCGTGGCACTTCATGATGAGAATAACTTGCCGACGGTTAAGCCTTACATACCTCGACTGTCGTCTCCCAAATAACCGACGAGTTTCAACTTGGATTCGTCAGCTCTTTTAAGCCATAACTATTATACTGGGAGAAAGAGACGAATTTAAATACCAAATTCGGTGTAAAATGATAACTTTTGATATTAATAGCAACTATAATTCAAATACATAAAATACGGCTGAAAACTTATAATTTCTCGGGAGTTTAGAAGGGAGAAATGCTTACTGGAAGCCTGTGGCCGTATAGGAATCAGTTTGGAGCAATTCTAATAAGTTTTACTCGGCGGGGTTATGATTTTACGGGCGAATTTCAAGAAAATAACTTTGTAGTAATGCTCCCTCTAGGCTTAGAACTTGATACTCGAGGTTAATTTGAATTTGGACCGTGTTTGATAGAGTAATTGGACGAAAAACTATCAATTCCCTCGACTTTTACTCTCTTTGGCTGAATGAACAATTGGGGAATGATTTAAACTTTAACTAAGGGCTATATATATATATATATATATGGGCGGTGGCAGGGGGCGCCCCGCGCCGCCCATTGCTCCAAACCACCCCTCGCGTCGCACCCCTCAACGCGCCAAGGAGCTGGTGCATTGCGCTGCCCAAGGTGCCAGGGTGCTGGTGTGTTGCGCTGGCCCTGCAGCCTGGCCTCGCTCGACCCAACTTCTGAGGTTTTTCTCACACGCGTCAAGCTTTCTTTCCTTGTCACAATCCACGCGTACACCTACTAATCGATAGGGTTCTATGGGGTGTAACACACTGCCTCCATACCAAATAATTCTTCAACTAGCTGACCACGACCCTCCTCATGAATCGTGGTGACTGACTATGACTCGTGGGTGCTTTCCATTAGGTCAACTGCCATCCTTTTCCTCTTTCCTTAATTATCACTCCCCATGACTGACCTAACATGTCATGGGGCCTGACCACGACTCGTGGTCATGCTCGTGGGGATCTCATTTCCCAACTTCAAATTCATCTCTTGGTATGCACCGATAGTCTCATCACGACTCATGGCTGCTCTTCACGGGTCTCCTCACGACTCATTATATGCCTGATGCCAGATTTTAAATTTTCTCCGTTTCAACTCCTGGGTCTGATTTTTGGGCTTTCGGTGTATAAAAATATCTCCTCCTTTGGAATATTCATCCTCTAATGTTGGAAAACACACAGAAAAGTAGAGAAGCACAATTGTTATATTCAAACTGATCATTTAAGCCGAAAACTGATGGATTGACTACCTCCGATTCGAAATACATAGCCGAACTGAATTCCCAAATCATACATACATCCATAAGTATAATATAAACTTGGACACATGAACTGAACATAAAAACTAAATGGAGTTTGAGAGCAAAACTGATACCTCACGCTGGAACTGAGCCAGTAGAGAATAAATGTGGGTATCTGGCCATTATATCTGCTTCGGCTTCCCACATAACTCCCTAACATGTTGATTCCTCCATAACACCATAATTGAAGCTACTTGTTTCTTAGCCTTCGAACTTGATGATCCAGTATTTCTACCGGAACCTCCTATTAACTAAGGCTGTCCTTCACACCAACACTGTCTACCGGGACGACTAGAGTTGGATCACCCAAACACTTCTTCATGAGCAACACATGGAATACAGGATGCACAAAAGCTAATTCTGAGGGTAACTCCAATTCATATGCCACCTTGCCAACACGTCTCACTATCTTGTACGGGCCAACATAGCAAGGACTAAGTTTCCCCTTCTTTCCGAACCTCATCACTCCCTTCATGGGAGACACCTTCAGAAATACCCAATCATCAACTTTAAATTCTAATTCTTTCCTTCTCATGCCGACATAGGACTTTTGGAGACTCTGAGCAGTTTTCAACCTGTCCCTTATCAACTGAACCTTCTCCATTGCCTCATGAACCGAATTTGGCCCTATCACCGCCGCTTCACCAACCTCAAACTAACCAATGGAAAATCTACATCTCCGCCCATAGAGAGCCTCGAACGGTGCCATCTGGACACTAGAATGATAACTTTTATTGTGTGCAAACTCGATAAGAGGCAAATGCTCATCCCAGCTACCTTTGAAGTCAATCACGCATTCTCTCAATATGTCTTCAAGAGTCTGGATTTTCCGCTTAACTTGGTCATCCGTTTGCGGGTGGAATGCTTTGCTGAGCTTAATATGAGTACCAAGTCCTTTTTGAAATGACCTCCAAAACTAAGAGGTAAATTAGGTACTCCTGTCTGAAATGATGGATAAGGGAACTCCATGCAATCAAATTAGCTCCCGGATATATAGTTTGGCATAATCCTCCGCCGAATCCGTGGTTTTGACCGGTAGAAAATAGGCAGCCTTGGTCAACCTGTCCACCACAACCCAAATGGAGTCATATTGTCGACGAGTGCGAGGTAAACTTGTGATGAAATCCATGTTAATTTCTTCCCAATTCCAAGTAGGAATACTAATATCCTGAAGCACACCTTCCGGTCTCTGATGCTCAACCTTTACTTGCTGATAGTTTGGGCACTTAGCTACGAATTTCACGATGTCCTTCTTCATGCCATTCCACTAATAAACTTCCCTTAAGTAACGATACATCTTGGTGGCACCTGGATGGATTGAATACCTGGATCCGTGAGCCTCATGCAGCATCCGACTCCTTAATTTTCAACATCTGGAACACATAAGTGACCCTGGTATCAAAGCACACCATCTCCCCCTTTGGAGAAGACCTCCACCTTCTGATTTTGAACGACTTCCTTTAATTTTACCAAAATCGGGTCCTCATCTTGTATAGCTTTTACATTAGTCACCAAGGACGATTATGATTTGTTATGAACAATAACACCGCCATCGGTCGAGTCAACCGAAATCCCAACCTCATAAGTCGATGCACATCTTTCACCAACTCCTTCTTTCCCTCATCCACATGAGACACACTCTCCAATTCTTCACCGCTTCTATTTTCTGAGAATCCACATTTATGCCCTCACTTGATACCACATGGCCCAAAAATGCTACGGAGTTCAACCAAAACTCGCACTTGCTGAATTTGGCATATAACTGGCGATCCTTGAGAATCTGAAGCACTATTCTCAAATGAGTGGCATGCTCCTCCTCACTTCGAGAGCATATCAGGATGTCATTAATAAAAACAATCACGGACATATCCAGGTATGGCTTGAACACCCTATTCTTCAGGTCCATAAAAGCTGCAAGAGCATTCGTTAGTCCAAAAGCCATAACTATTAACTCATAATGACCATACCGCATTCTGAAGGTTGTCTTCAGGATATCGCTCTCCCGAAATTTGAGCTGATGGTACCCGAATATGAGATCTATCTTTGAAAAGCACTTGGCACCCTGAAGATGGTCAAATAAATCATCAATCCTGGGTAGAGGATACCTGTTCTTGATGGTAACCTTGTTCAATTACCGATAATCAATGCACATACAAAGGGAACCATCCTTCTTTCAAACAAATAGAACTGGTGCACCCTATATAGACTTGATCGGTCTAATAAAACCCTTATCAAAGAGATCCTTCAACTTCTCCTTCATCTCTTTTAACTCAGCTGGAGCCATTCTGTAGGGAGGGATAGATATCGGCTGTGTATCGGGAAGAAGGTCAATACCAAAATCAATTTTTCTCTTGGGAGGAACACTTGGTAAATTATCAGGGAATACTTCTGGGTAATCACACACTACCAGAACTGACTGGATGATAACGCTCAAACCATACCTCCTACCGAAGTATAAAATGGATGTTGTTAATAAAGAACCCAACTAGAGGTTGGGGTTGAACCCACAGGGAATATGGAAGACCTAGACTAAAGCCGGTAAGTGAACTTGTTAGGTAGTTACTCTAAATTGGGGGTTCTAAAGAAAATAATAATTAAAAACACAGTTAAAACTTTAGTTGAAATCAAGAATGAATGATAACTAGGGTTTTGTGTTCCCCATGGGTTCATAACTTCTTGGGGTATACATACGTGATCATCACTACTGCTCACTTGTAGAACTGATAACTTAGGTTCATTCAAATGACTGGTTCGACCCTATTGAATGACTATACTCAATCGTCGGTTCAGGTCTCATGAGCGATTGAAAATTAACTGTTATTAATATATCCCAAATTTAACTATCCTGCGTCCACAACTCAAGTTAATACAATGATCATCAAGATCAAGGCTTTGTTGTACTTCTCTTTTCCTAATCTCTACCTCTCTAGGCTCAAGTAAGTAAACAATTCGGGCATGTCCTAACATTGTACACCATTAAGAAATATTTAAGTATGAAGAGAATACAATACTAGTGTTTTGCATTGGTTTTGAATTACTTTTATGTAACCCTAGCTTGTTAATCTGCCATGGTTCCTATAACCCTGTCTATAGAGGTTTTAGCCTCTCATAGTTGCAAGATTGTGATTTGCATTCATAATTAAATACATAAATCAATATTTAGAATTATGGATGAGAGAAAAAATTCTTTGTATTAGTTATAAAAATCCTCAAGAACAATGTGAAGATCAAAAGAAAACCAAGAAAAGGTTGATCATAAGTTGAACAACTCAATTCTCACATCTAAATCTCTCTAACTTGATTGCTAATCACTTCTAATCTCTCCTAATCACCTCTCCCTTGAAAATAAAACATAAAACATATTTATACAGACATGAAAAATTCTTTTCCTAGGCTAACAGAGTGAATTTCCATAATTGAAGCCGCCTGCGTCACCACTTGTACTACGACCTGTATTATGTATGTACGGGTCATACCTGTTTCCCGTATGTTATTGGATGGCTGAAATTTGGCTAAGTGTTGGACCTTGGTACGACTCATACACGCTTCCTACGAGTAGTAATGAGCTTTCGTGGCTTGAATCAGAGACTTTGAAATTTTTCTAAAGTTCATCACGAGTGCTTTGGTATGACTCGTACCTTGCTTCCACGACTCGTACTGTCTATCCGTAGCAGGAGTCAGCCTCTTGTGCAAATCTTCTGAATCTTTCCACAGATTCTTCAGTATGACCCGTAAAAGATTGTACCACTTGTACTGAGAGTCATAGGATGTACTTCTTCATCCTTAGCCTTCTGAAACTTCTCACGACTTGTAGTATGATTCGTAGCACCTTCCTACGGCTCGTACTGAGGATTGTGAGTTGAGCCTATTTTCTGCACTTTTAGGCTATCTTTTGCACATTTTTGCTCCAACACCTATTTATCCTGTAACCAAAGACAAAGTGCCTTATATCCATAAAAATATACCTAAGTCCATGCTATTTTCTTAGTTTTGAGCATCGAAAGTGCTGTAAACTCACAGCACATCAACACCCTCAACTTTAAGACTTTTGCATGTCCTCAAGCAAAGAAAAGAAAAACTAAATATGATGCTCAACTAGAAAATAAACCTAGGATACTAAAACCAATACTAAACAAAACTTGCACTATACATTCAACAATTTTCTGACCCTTTTCCATGAACCAACATCAGCTAATGTACTAAAAGCAACCACAAAACATCATAAACAAGGATCAAGACATATCATCTAGCTATCAATAAGCAATCAAGTCATCACCAATGCTTTTCACACAGACCAATGATAAAAGTAAACATAATCCATGTACCCTCACAACAAATGAAGTCCCTACTCATTGATATAGTGTCAAATATTGCATGGGACTAACAAGGAAGGTGCTCACTCTCACAAAGAAGTTTCAAGTATTATGTATCAGATACCATAGGATTTCCCTTATTTTCTCTGCATCGGTTTATCAGATGGTCGGATTAGGATCACTATAGGACTTGTTTTGGCATGTAATGTAGGCTTTCTGGCTGGACATGATAACTATGAAAGATTTTATAAGTGACTATCCCTTCCTTGGTACTACATACATTGGCTACACCATTCACCTATTTCACCCTTTATACTTTTTCATTCCTTTTATTCCCTTTTCACCTCTTTTATGTACATTTGTATGAGTGTGGTATATTTTCAACTTTTTCCAATAATTTTTTTTCTTTTGAATTTTCTTTTTTCAAGATTTTCAAATTTTTTTTCTCATCTCTTTTTTTTCACACCACACCTCATTTTTAACCTTTTCTCTTTTCTCTCCCTTTTTCTCGTTCCCATCATTTATGCATCCCTACTCTAGCCACCCTCAACATAGGCATTTTGCCTATGTTGAGGTTCACAATATCCAAGGAAGGACCAGGACCAAAATAGATTCATTATAAACAAATGGGTACGGTTAATCGGTTAATCAAAGAAAAATGGTCTATTAGAGGCTCAAAATTGGGATCAAGGGAATCATATGATTTTGGTAGGGTTATTTAGGATAAAAGTGAGCTTAACAAAAAACGACCTATGATCATATCCTAACCAACCATCCTTAGCCTATGCAAAGACCAACTAGGCAAGTTCTAGATCTTCAACACAATACTGAACTAAGTACTACACCTGACTAACTCATGCTACATGACTTATATTCACCTCACTTGTATGGTTTACACATGGCTTAACAAGATTCGTCATACTAATAAACTAAATTGACATCCAAAGATCCACAAAAGTCATGCATGCAACCACAAATACATAGCTAATGCATCAAAATTTTTTAAACAGGGTCAATTTTTTCAAAAACAAAAACTTGTGCGTTTTCATTGGTTGAGTACTCCAAAGTTGTTTCCTAATTAAACAAAAATCAAAAAATAAAAATAAAAATCCTAAACATACCAATTCTACTACATTGCATGCCCGAGGGAAAAGAAATACAATAAGAAAAACTCTCGAACAAATCAAAAATCTCAAAAATTACAAGTACACCCCTCCCTTTTTTTGAAAATTAAGCTTCTTCCCCGAAGTATGAACTATAAGATCATAAGGAAGGGAACATACCTGTGGCGCTCTAGGCGCTCCTGTCGTCCTGCGGAGGAAGTACCTCCGCTTGAATCGTGGCGCTACCGGTGGCCGACGCACTCAATGAAGTATCCATAGGGGGAGTGGTTACCCCTTCAGTAGTTTTGGCTTCTTCGACGGCCTTGGTGTCAATCTTAGCTGAAGGTGGCTCACTCGAAGGGTCACAACCACTGGCAAGGTCGGGCTGAGTCATGGTGGAGCTGCCTGCTCCTCTAGCTCGCTCCTATAGCTCTAACATATGTGCGTCATGAGTCTGCAGGATCTCTACTCTATCCCTCTTGTGTTCTTTCCTTTCCTTTTTCCTCTTCTTCCTAAGACTCTCCTCTCCAACATCCTCAGAAGCTCTTTTCTTTCCCTTATCTCCAGCAGCTACCGTCGGCTCCCAATAAGCTTCCAAGTCAATATCCTCATTGAGCTCTGCATCTAGGTCTGGAAGAGTGGGGGCTGCTATGACTGCCAGTTGTCGTGATGACAACTCGGCTACTTGGCTCCGAAGAGCCCCCAACTCCTCATGAAGACTACTGGTGTCCGTATGCTCCACCATCCGCACATTGAATAGGCTCTCAAATCCACCCAAGCAAGCATGTAGAGCCTGAGCTACTGTATCTATCTCCGCCTTGACCCATGGCTTTACGTTTTGCATAATAGCTTGAATTTTTCGTTTAGCCATAGTCAACCATTTAGCCAGTTTCTGTAGGACTTCATGAGGCACAAAAATATGCCTTGCTGGAGTTTGAGTCTACAGGCTAGGTTGTGGTGCAGCTGAAGTGCTAGGAGCTGATGTTGAATGACCAACATTTGTAGCCGGTGTCTCGCTCTGCTCTTGTAAGGTGGGGACATTCACCTGTGCGCCCCCTACTGGCTGGACTAATGGAATTGCGGTGGGTATTCTAGCTCGGCTTACTGAGTTCATCTCATCCCAGATAAGGGCGATGTCTGCAATCCTCTGGCCTCCGATCAGTCGCTCCTCACCTCGTCGTATTGGCACCCCTGCCTCTATGCATAGCCTGAATACAAGGCTCGGGAATAGGATGGTAGTGCTCACTCACACCGATTTGGTCTTGTATCTCCTCTGTGATGATCCTCGGGATGTTAATAGGATAACGGGACATGAGGCATGCCACCAAAGCTGCTCTGTCAGCACTCAATGTATTTTGGTTGACCATCGGTGCTAACCGGTGGTGTACTAGTGTCCAGCAGGCTTTTGCTATGAAGTTAAGTGAGTTCTTTGTTGCCTGCTTTCCACCAGTAACCCACTCATCTTCGTCCTTATTTTTAGCAATCACACCTGCCAACCATTGCAACTGCCTCTGCCTTTCCTGCAAGCCCAAATTCCTGATATGCTTCATTGCCTCCAACTTGTAGTCATACTCAGGCATCATACGTGTAGGCACGAACTGTGGTCCATACAGAACCCAAGAGATGGTCTGGTATGATATATCTACCTCTCATCCTCGAATCATCACACTCTCCAGTCGGGGATGGTCTTTTATTTTCTGCCCCTCCTTTGCCTTTGGTCCATGGTGGCTAAATAGTTGGCGTAGAACTCCCGGACCAATTCTGCTGTATACTGAGCTGGAGTCATGGCCATCCAGTTGAAACCATAGAAGATGAATATCCCTTTCATCTCCTCAACTTTATTCATTGAGTTTGTGAGGATCCGCGGTTCTTCCTGTATGCTCCGCCTTGGCTTGTTCTTGGCTGTGAGAGAAATGCCTTGCTCATAGATTTCTCTAGCTCCCGACACTTTCCACCGGACTGTGCGGTTCTCTCTGGATGGGGTCTGTACTTGTGCAATATTTGGAGCCTCGTCCTCTGATTCATCGTCGCCACTTTCCTCACCTGATTGGGTCTCCTTGGACCCTTCTTCTGCGTTTGAGTCGTTTCCCAACTCCTGATTACCTTCTCTAGCTCCCTCCTCAGACTAGGGAGCTTGGGCAGATGTGGCAATGGCTGCTTCGACTTGTGCTCTTGCTTTTGCCCTAGTGGTTCTGGTTCTGTCAGTGTTTGAAGTATCTACCTGGTAATCCTCAATCGAACCACTAGGGGAGTTGCCTTCTTACCCAGCCTCGGACTTGGATGTTTCATCAATTAATGTTCTCCGGACTTTTGCTTTGGATTCTTTTCGCTTCATTTTCATTGTACCTGTAGAGAAGAAAATTAGAATTCCATACCTGAGAAAAAAGAACTAGAAAAGAACAATTTCAGATTCTTAACAAGGGTCGACAATACGGTTCGTACCTTGAAGGTACGACTCGTATGAAGGCCCAAAAACTCTGTATGCATGTTACGGCTCACAGGTACGACTCGTACAACGAAGGTACAACCGTACCTTAAGTCATCTAATGAAGCCCCAACACTATCATTTTCTCTGTATTTTTCCATGACTCGTGGTACTACCCGTAGGTCGATTCCACGAGTTGTAGGAAGGACTCTTCTGCTTAGCCTTGTTCAGTTCTTGGGTCCGAATGCACAGTACGACTCGTAGCGGCAAACCACAAACCATACTATGTTTCATACCACTTTCTTGGCTTATTCAATTTTGTTCAGTTTGCAGGGATTCCTTCTTCACAATTTGGGTACTAAGATTTCCCTAGGTCTAGGCATATCATTCAACCAATTAATCACTACTCATCCCTCCCCTTTTAATCATTACCCGTAACTCAAACTTGAGAAGCTTCAATTCAAAAGTATATCCCAACAAAAGTCTAATGCTTTCCCAGTCGTTCATGGTTCGATAACATCCCTGATCATTGTATTTTTGAGATTTTTCGAGCAAGGACCACTACTCACAGGGGTTTTTATAGTGATAACTTCAAGAAAGTTAAGATTTTCGATATTCAATGTATTACTTACTTGTTGCTTCTTTCTTCGACTGGCAATTGCAAATATGGGTTCAGACGTACTTAATTTGAGCAAGAAATTGCTCGTAGATTCCTTGATCTTGAGTTACGGGTGTGAGGGATTCATAGGTATGGTTCGTAGTTTGATTTTGTTTGCGTGGGAAGAAGGGTCATGTGAGGTTTTTGGTTTAAAATAGGAAAAGGGCAGATGTGAAAACCTAGTTCGAGTCGGGTAATTTTTAAAGTTTTGACCCGTCACGACTCGTAGGAAGGACGTACGACTCATCCCTTAGGCCTGTGAGTCAGAGTTTTGAAATCTTACCTAGGGACCTATGAGTACATCATACAACTCGTACAAGGTGGGTACGATTCATATAATGACTCGTAGGTCGTTTCTTTTGAATTACATCTTGAACCTCACCACGCCTCCTGCTACGGCTCGTAGGATGCTGTCACGAGTCATATTGAGAGCTGTAGCAACTGCTTTTTTAGCAGTTATTCTGCCTCCAGTTTTTGTTTTCCCTGCACGCTAAGCACACATTAGTTCAATAACTTGGGTTGCCTCCCAAGAAGCGCCTGATTTAACATCGTGGCACGATGCAAGTCTCTTTACTACTCAGAATTCATCAAGTGACTTATATTCATCCTCTAGTGCTAAGATTACACTGTATTTATTAGGTTGCTACATTGTCCATCAGTTGTTGAAAGTGACCTCTTCTTTATTTAGTCTAAACTTCAGCTGGCCAGCCTCCACATCTACTAAGGCCCTCCTAGTCTCAAGGAATGGTCGCCCCAGAATGATTGGGACCTCATAATCAACCTCACAATCCAAAATTATGAAGTCTGCTGGGAATATGAATTTGTCCACCTTAACCAGTACATCGAACAGGATCCCCACTAGTTTCTTCACAATTCTGTCGGCCATCAGTAGTCGCATAGTGGCAGGTGTGGGGGCTCCTAAGCCCAATTTTTTGAATACTGCTAAGGGCATCAGGTTGATGCTTGCTCCCAAATCACAAAGTGCCCTTGCAAACTCGACATTGCCAATGGTGCACAGTATAGTGAAAGCACTTGGGTCTTCCTTCTTTTGAGCCAGGACCCATGTAGCTATGACACTATAGTGATGTACATTATCTACCGGCTCATAGCTTATGTACCTCTTCTTCATCATCAAGTCCTTCATAAACTTAACATATCCTGACATTTGTTCCAATGCCTCTACCAATGGTATGTTCACATATAGTTGCTTAAGCATAGAAAGGAATTTATGGAACTTACCATTTTCCACCTTTTTCTTCATTTTTTGAGGGAACGGTGGCGGTGGTCGCGGGATTACTCTGTGCACCTGAGTTGCTCCTTAATCAATGTTAGGTTCTTTCTCCTGTATCGAGGCCTCTTTCAACTCAACACTCTCCATCTCAGCACTCTTATCACTTTCCTCAATAATGCCCTCTTTCTTTCGTTCAGCTACAACCGAAAAAGGGAGGTCAAGTGTGGTCTTACCACTCCTAGTCATCACCACCATGCAGTGGCCATCATTCTTTGGGTTCTAAATGGTGTTGCTAGGCAGTGTACCCTTTTGTCTAGGGTTCAGTGATGCTGACAGTTTCTCAAGCTGCTGCTCAATTTACGTGATGGCCGTTGCATGAGATTCCACTCTCTGACCCATACTTGATATGTCACCACAAATCTCCTTCAATTGCTCATCAGTGGACCTCACCTTCTTCAGCATCTCAGCTATCATGCTCTCTAATTTTGATTGCGCAGCCTCCCCCTCTCGTGCATTGGGAGGCACATAAACTCCAACCCGGTCATTGCGGTAGCCATCGTTTCTTCTCCATTCTCCATCGCGCTCGCGACCGCGACTCCTATCTCTGTACCCATTTCGATTTTAGTTGTCTCTGTATTGGTTCCGACCTTGATTTCCAGAACCTTGGGGCCAATTGTCTTGTCCAGACACTTGGGCGTTGGCTCGAAAACCCGCCACTTGGCTATCTAGGAAATTTTCCTCTTCCTCGAAATCGAAGTGATCAGCTCCCGGCTCCATTCCTTGTGTCCCCACTGCATTTACCTTTTTGTCTCCTGCTCCCATGATGTGCTTTTGTAAGAAAATCTAATGATGTGCGTATGTGAGCCAAATCTTGGTCGCGTTCTTCTTCCTTCCTACGTTAGTCTGCAGTCAAACCAACAACATATGTGCCGACTGCTGCATCAGCCACCCTTGTATGCCATGCCCTATTTATCTTAGTCACTCTGTCAAGGATTGTAGCAGCTTGCTCCTAGGTGTGACTCATTAATGCTCCTCCTACCACTGTGTCCTCCACAAATTTTGTGCTATTATTTAATGACTGGTAAAAAATTTCCAACAAACTATCATCTGGGATTTCATGGTTCGGGCACTTTGTCAACTTCTTTTTGAACCTCAACCAGGTTTCATGGAGTGCCTCTGTCTTGAGTTTTCGAAAATTATAGATCTCATCCTTTAGCTGCAACATTCTGGAGGGGGGGGGGAAAGAATCTCTCCAAGAAGGTCTTCTT
>JACEIK010012226.1:1508-31773 GCA_018107945.1 Datura stramonium | reverse complement strand
TACTTGAGCGTGGGCAGGGCCAACGTGTCACGGAGCCAACGCGGAGCCTCCCCCTCCGTGACACGTTGCCATCGCGGAGGGGCTCTGCCCCGGCTCCTTCCGCGATGGTTCGACTGGTTTCTTGTCCGGTCTTTTCCCGAGCCTTTTTCTAGCATGTATGGCTTTCAAAAACTCTTAAACAACATGCGAATAGGCCATCTATGTGTCAGGAATTTTACGGGGTGTAACAAGTATAGTAATCAAAACACTGAGGCTTTTCTTTAGACCACGGTTCTTTCCCGAGGAGCACTCTTTTGTTTATTTTTCTCTTTTTTTGTCGAACCGGGTTGGAAAGTGCAGCAGCTCTACATTAGTGGCGAATTACATGAAGGGCAAACCTATGGGTAAAGTGTGTGCATGAAGACTTTTTTTGGGAGAGTGAGCGTGATTATCTCTTCCAAACAATCCCTTGTGTGAATTTAATGATTACATGACAAAAGAATAGGGATTCTTATTTTTGTGAGTGGCATCATCCCTTTTTGAGGACATAATTGAATTTAGAATTAATGTGTGGATACGGCATGAGAAGTGTAAACTCAAAGGAAAGTTTTTAATGTGCACTGATTATGACTTGATATGCTATGTGTATTTCATGGTTGAGCAACGCCCTTGTTTTACAAAATGAATCCTTTCATGAACCATGTTGGTGAAAAATGGTAGCCTCTTGAAATATCTTCATTGTTTTGGTCTTTTGGGGAATTTGCTTCTCTTTTTCTGTGAGATTGGTGAGCATTTTTGGGTTGTCATAGATCAGGTGATTGGTGATTTTTAAATTTGTGTAGAGTTGCAATTTTTCAATGAATCAGAATTTCATTGCTTGAGGACAAGCAATGGTTCAAGTTTGGGGGTTTGATGAGTTGGTAATTTACCAACTCATTAGGCTCTTAAGCTTGAGTTTTTGCTTAGTTTTCAAGTTGATTATATGGATTTTATGCCCTTTTTATCATTTTTGTGTGCAGATACCTAAATGTGTAAAAAAGAGCCAAAATGGAGCAAAAAGAAAGAAATGAGATCAAATTGGTAGTCCACTGATGAAAACAGGTGAAACGCTGGTCAAAAACCCGATCATGAGGAAGAATGCTACCGGTGAAACACGAGTTTCCAACGTCGACTCGCTGGTCTAGTCACTAAATGACATCCTATTTTCTAGAGTGAAGAACAAAGACTCGGCAGTTTATGAATTGAGATCGGCTAAACGTTGAATGAACCACCGATATTCACTGGAGTTTAGTGATGGCTCAGATAATGTTCCCGGTGGTTCACAGATTTGAACCGGTGAACTGTCGATACCTCCACCGATTCCAGAATGCTGCTCAGGGGCAAAATTATCCAGCACGGAAAAAGAGAGAGAAGATGCCCTATTTTCTTAGATATAAATTCTAGAGAAAGTACTATGTACTTCATAACAGAGAATATCATATCATCTTTTTTCCTTTCTTGGCTTTAGAACATTCCTTTAGCAGAGAAAAGGAGATTTTGATTGGTAGACTTTGAAAAGTACTATCCTCTACTTCTTCTTCTTAATAGTAAGGTACATCCATTGTTGGAGACTATTTGTGAATTTGATTTTACTACTCTTGTTATTAAATTCAATGAGTTTATTGTTGAATGAGCTTTTGAATTTCTTAATCATGAGTAGCTAAATCATCAACCAGAGGTGTGTGATGATGAATACTTAATTAGAGTGGGTATTTCTAGAGTCATCTTTATATTGTTTAAATAAGTGTAAATCCATTAGATTCTCTTCAATCTATAATGGAAGATTCATTGATTATGATGTAGGTCTATTTGTTCTTACTTGGTTGTTGCTTGTAAAAAAACGTAATTAAGTATTGGAGGAGAATTTAATGGTGGGTATGGGTGAGAAATTGTGAAATTGGTCTAGAAATAGCCAAAATTGCATTCTCACTCCTAATTAGTATTTAATAACTAGAAATTAGTGCCTCTACTAATCCAAATCTAATGGGTTGAGCTAATAGTTGCTAGAGGTTTGATAAAACTCTAGTAAGAGGTAATTATAAAGCTGAAAGCTGTAATTACCCATTTCCCCGAGATTATTTACACTAATTAAACTTATAAGATGACCTAGAATGTCCCTATCTAGTTAGTATATCATCTACACCACACCTCAAGTTTTTCACATCCTTGTCGACAATCTTGCTAATTTTCTATTATATTCAACCAATTTGCCAATTATAGTCTACTACAAATTCCAACCTCCCCCAACTTATTTGTTTTTATGTTAATTCTAAGTGGTGCAAGCTAACTTCAATTTCTCAACTGACACTTGTAATTATCACTCACTAGTCATTGTGGGATTCGACCCCGAGACCACTGGGGTTAGTTGTTTTGATACTTCAGCCTTATATACCTTTCTTATGGGGAGTATATTTTGGACGTTATCAAAAGAGTGCTCAAAGATCCTTTCTTGGGAAGAAGAGTTGTGGCCACAATATGAGCAATGATTCGATTTTTAAAACAGATAGTGGCAGGTCCAAAGTCAGCAAGCAGGGTATCATCATCTGCTATGAAGGTTTTTGCTTCATCAAGAGAAACTTCAAAGTTGTCTGGCCAGGAACCTGAAAAGAATGGAATGTACCCGGAGAGATGAGCATCAAATACTTTTTCAAGGAGACTGTGACTTAGAACGATTATTTTTCCTAACACCAAAGTTTCCAAATCACCAGAGTCGCACTAATTCGGAGATTTGCATAAAACTCCTGATGGGCTCTTCCACTGCTTCATTAGCACACAACAAAAATAGGTTGTCAAATCCTTGGAAGGTGAAAAGAGGACTGATTGAGCATTGAGATTCTTCAACCTATTCAATATATATGACTCGACCATGAGCAAATGGTCGACCGTTGAAGGCAATGAATTTTTCTTCCTCAAAAACACTCTAGAATTTTGCATGCCATCCAAATCAAACGAGACAGAAGAATCGGTTTTTCCTTTCTTGGGAAAAGAGGAGGAGGTTTTTTTGAGAGAGGAGGCGGATTCAGGACAATCGTTGGAGAAAGAGTCAGAAATCTCGACACAGGGATAGAGAAGGAGTAGAACTCTTTAATCTTTTGCTGGAGCGGTGAGATCCTTTAGGCGGGATTTTCTCCATGGAAGATTTTAGAGCAGAGAGGGATGAGAGAAAAAGAAATAAAGGAGATGAGGGTTTTAAAAAGGGAAGAAACGACGGTTAAAAGGGATGTGAAGGGTTGAAAGTCTTGAAAGGACATGAGTGAAAGGACGGGTAATAATGACCTATGAAAGGGGAAGCGGTGCAAGTAATTATGGCAGGTAAATATCACTTCCTTAAAAATCATAGGGAAAAAAGAAATAAAGTCGAGGCTTTTTCTTAAAAAACAAAATCTATTTTCCAAAAGTTGTTTAGTAAAAATATCAGCTAATGAAAAATCTCCATTTTCGACATGATCACGAATGATATGATGCTTTATATAAATATGCTTAGCTCTAGAATGATGCACAATATATTTAGACAGACTAATAGCAATAGTGTTGTCACACAAGATAGGAATACTTTCATAATTGAGATTATAGTCTAATAATTGGTGTTTCATCCATAATAACTGAGCATCACAGCTTCCAAGGGCCAAGTATTTGGCTTTTCTAGTTAAGAGAGCAACTGAATTTTGTTTCTTTCTTTGCCAGAAAGTAAGAGCTTCTCCAAGAATTTGACATGATCCACTTGTACTTTTTCTGTCGAACTTATCACATGTAAAATCTGCATCAGAATAACCACTTAGATCAAAATTTGTTGATTGAGGATACCATAGCCCAACTTCCTAGGTCCCACTCAGATAACAGATGATTCATTTTACAATAGTCAGATGGGATTCTTTGGGAGTCAACTGAAATTTGGCACATTTGCACACACTAAACATGATTTCTAGTCGACTATCTATATGGTAGATTAGTGAGCCAATCATTCCTCAATAGAGTTTTTCATCTACAATTTTCCTTGAAGGAGCAGCATCCAAACATGTTGAGGGACTCATGGGAGTTCTAGCAGCCTTTTCTTTTTCTAGTCCAAATTTTTTGATCAGATCCTTGGTACATTTTGTTTGGCAGATAAAGGTTCCTTTAGTTTACTGATGAATTTGCAATCCTAGAAAAAATGTCAGTTCTCCCATTAGGCTCATCTCAAATCTCCTGTCATGAGATCTGCAAAATTTTTATAAAGGGAAGCATAAGAGCTGCTAAAAATGATATCGTCTACAGAAATCTGTTTAATTAAAATGTTACAGGAGGAATGCTAAATAAAGAGAGTATTGTCAATTTTTCCTCGACGAAAATCATTTTCAATAAGAAAAGATCTTAGTCGCTCGTACCAATCTTTTGGGGGTTGCTTCAGACCATAGAGGGCTTTTGGGAGTTTTAAAACATGGTCAGGGCAAGAGGGGTTTTCAAAACCAGGAGGTTGTTTGAAAAACACTTCTTCCTTAATGAAACAATTTAAAAAAGCTCTCTTGACATCCATTTGAAATAGTTTAAAACGTTTGGAAGCAACATAGGCTAATAAGATACGTATAGATTCCAACCTGGCTATGGGAGAAAAAGTTTCATCTTTACCAATACCTTCTTGTTGAGAGTAACCTTGAGCAAATAACCTTGCATTGTTTCTAACTACTTTACCTTCTTCATTCAGTTTATTTCTAAAGATCCATTTTGTCCCGATTACGGATGCCTTGTTAGGTATGGGTATGCGGGTCCATACTTGGTTTCTTTCAAACTGTTCCAGTTCTTCTTGCATAGCCTTCAATGAAGATTCGTCAACAAGAGCTTCTTCAATTCTTTAAGGTTCAAGCTGAGATACTAGAGCCAATGAAGATTGATTTTTGAGAGAGGATCTACTTTTTCGTTGAGCATTTGGATGACCAATAATAAAATCATTAGGATCGCTTGCTTCATTTCTCCATTCCCAAAGAATCTTTGATACTTTCATAGATTCAGTGGCTTCCGTTTCACTTTGATTCAATATCATAGATGGGTCCAAGTTTGATGTTTCACCAGCATGCCCTTCTTCACATCTTGATGTCTCAACAAGGTGAGACCTGTTATTGTCATCTTCTCCTGCATCATTCTCAATAGTACTCGTTGGAGGATTAGAATCATTAAATACAACATGAATGGATTCCTCCACAGATAAAGTACATTTGTTAAAAACTCTAACGGATCTACTAAGAGGAGCGTATCCAAGAAATATACCTTTAACACTTCTCGGATTGAATTTACCAAGATTGTCCTTACCATTGTTGAGAATAAAATATTTACAACCAAAAGGGTGAAAGTAGCTGATATTCCGCTTTTTCCTTTCCATAGTTCATAAGGAGTCTTCTTCAAAATAGGCCGAATGAGACATCTATTGAGAATATGACATGTGGTACTTACAGCCTCAGGCCAGAAGTGATCAGGAAGATTTTGTTCAATGAGCATAGTTCTAGCTGTTTCCTATAGAGACTGATTCTTCCTTTCGACCACCCTATTCTGTTAAGGGGTACAAGGTGAGGAGAAGGCCTGAATATATCCCTGCTTGTTACAGAATTCTTCGAAAAATTGATTCTCAAATTCTTGCCCATGATCAATATGGATGGAAGTGATAAATTAACGATTTTCTCGTTGAACCTTTTTTTAGAAGATTTTAAAATTTGTAAAGGCTTCATATTTGTGAGCTATGAACATGACCGAGGTAAAACGTGATAAATCATCAATAATAACAAATGAATATTTCTTACGGCCAATGGTAGCAGTTCTTGAAGGACCAAATAAGTCCATATGAAGAAGTTCAAGGGGTTTAGAGGTACTTGCAATATCTTTTGATTTAAAGGATGATCTAGTCTATTTACCCAGTTGACATATATCACACAAAGGTTCTTTTGAAAAATTTATTTTAGGTAATCTAAGAATCAAATAAAGTTTAGAAAGCTTTTAAATAGTATGTATACTAGCGTGACTGAGTTTCCGATGCCAACTACCTGGATCATTTGACATTGCTGCAAGACATGTTAGAGTCGGTGGGTCGACATTATTTAGATCATAGATGTTTTCCACACGATCACCGATAAGAACAATTTCTAGAGATATTTTTTATGGTACATTTGATAGCATTGAATAATATGTCAACTCCTGGATCACATAGTTGACTTAAGCTCAGAAGGTTGTGTTATAAACCATTTACTAGGTATACTTCAATCAGGTCACAAGAGGGGCTTATGGTGATAGATCCAACTCCAATCACTTCACCTTTAGCATTATCTCCGAATCTGACATATCCTCCATCCTTTCTCTTAAAAGTTCTAAAATTTTCTTTTGTTCCAGTGATGTGTCGAGAGCGCCTACTTTCAATTACCCACATTCCTTTTTTATAGCTTACTTTTGACTGTTCCTGCAAAACAAGATAGTTAATTTCGTTTAGGTACCCAAGTTTTCTTGGATTTTGATGAGTTAGTTGGATGAGGATCATGAGATAGATCATTTTTCTTCCAAATCCAACAGTCGTAGGTAGGTCTATGAAACTTGCAGTTGAAGGATTTATGACTGATTTTACCACAAGAGTAACATACAGGAGAGAAAGAAGATCTAGAGGAGTAGAAGCTATTGGTTGAGTAATCAGAACCCTTTTTATTTGAGTTGACTGAGCTATGACTAGGTCGTTTCTTGATTCTATTTAATTGCATCTTTACGTCACCTAGTTCTTCTTCAAGAAAGTCTACTTCAATTTGAGTTGCTTCAAGAAGAATTAGGCAGTCTTTCTTTTCTTTAGCGAGTTTATTATATTAATCAATAAATTTTTGAAGTTCATCTGTGACAAGATCCAAGGAGTCTTGAAGATCTTGACACTTAGCACAAGAGTTAGAAGTTACCTCACTTGATCCTTCAAGGGCCTTGAAACTGATATTTACTTCTTCCTTAGCTTCTTCATCTGTGGCTTCTTCATCACTCCATGCTCCCATGGATTTTTAATTGTTGCTTCATTTGAAATTTCTCTTTTTCAACTCAGGGCAATTTTTCTTGATATGTCTTGGTTTTCCATATTGATAACAGCGGTCTTCACCTTTTTCATTGTTCTTGTATCCAGCTTGAGGCCTCTATCATCTTTGTTTGGGAATGTGTCGAACTCCTCGATTTATTAGAGCCAATCCTTCACTATCCTCTTCTTCTTCCTCTTTTTCATCATCATTTGGTATAGCATGGAATGCTAGTGACTTCTTCTTTTCTTCCTTAGTATATATGTTAAGATGATTCTGCTCGAATGCCATCAGATTTCCTTGGAGTTTATCATAAGTATGTTTTTCAAGATCTCCATCATCTAGAATTGTAGATTTTGTTTCCTAGGTTTTTAGAAAGACTCCTGAGAAGTTTTCTTAGTTGAATAGTGTTTGGGTACACCATTCCAATGGATTTTATTTCTCCAACTATTTTGCTGAATCGTGAGAACATGGATTCAACGTTCTCTTCATCCGTCATTTTAAAAAGTTCATATTCATAACCAGTGAATTTATTCTAGCTTCCTTCACTTTCGTGGTGCCTTCATAAGTTACTTTGAGTTTGTCCCACATCTCCTTAGCGGTATCACAGGTGGAGATTTTGTCGTATTCCGTTCCACTAACTGCACAATAAAGTAAACTGATAGTTCTAGCGTTAGATTGTATTACCTCTTCTTGTTCCTTGGTAACTTCAAAAGTATCGAGATCAGTCTTACTAGTATCTATAACTCCAAAATGGATTTGGGACTTTCTTGATTACTACCCGCGCTTGAGAATCATTTTCTTGAATAAATATTTTGAAATGTTCTCTCCAGTGTGAGTAGTGTTTACCATTGATGTAAGGTGGTCTAGATGATGAGTGTCCATATTGCAGAATTGCTCCAGGGATTTGGTAGGAAGCCATGGGACCTTTTTCTCACTTTGCGGTTAAGCAATATGAATGAGACCTACTCTGATACCAATTGATAAACAAAGGGGGGTGAAATTGTTTTTTTTTAAATAATTCAAGTGAAGTTCAGTCGACTTTAAGGGACGTTCAGTTGACTGTGTTCCGGTAGAAGAGGTTAGAGAAATAATAATAAAAAACAATAAAGATAAGGAAAATAAATGACACAACACGTTTATACTAGTTCGAATCACCGGGGTGGTGCCTAATCCAGTCCCCTTGGGTTACAAGGGTTTCCTTAGAGCTTGAGAAAGGCTGGATTACAAAGTAGTTCACCAACTGATAATGTGACACAACCTCTACCTGTATATCTACCTAACTATTTCTCTCTTTTAAGATCATTGGTATTTCTTTTCAAAATACAATGAATAAGTAAGACAAGAAGTTTCCAGGTTGATCAAGTGAAGTTGCGGGCCCTTCATGAAGTCTTCAGTGACCCTTTTATAGTGAGAGTTCGTCTGGAAAAAAGCTAGACGATCAATCCTTTTGATGTTAAATGATTTGATCTAAGGTAACCCAAGGGATTTGTCTATCTCAATCATGTTAAGATAGGTAAATGATTGAGATCTTGATGATTAACGATTAGAGATGTCGTGCATATATTTTCTCCCAGATGGATAGATGTTCCTTTTATCGAATTGTTGAATCTTGATATTCTTCGACCTTCCAGTTTTGCTAATGATTTGATATTCCTCTAGGCTGATTTGTAGCTGATTTACTCAGATTTTTAGTTTGTTCATTGAATCTTGTTTTCTTGATATTCTTCGGCCTTCCAATTTCGCTGATGATTTGGTATTCTTCTTAGGCTGATTTGTAGCTGATTGATTCTGATAATCTGCTTGCTCCTTTGCTGATTGATAGCTGATTGGTGTTGCTTCCTCTTTTCATTCTTTGTTGATTTGGTTTCCTTGTATGTGATTGATCCATATTTGAACAAAATGTTTTTTCTTCTATTGATTGATTTACGATCTTTGACATTTTTCTTCCCGGTCCCTGTAGCTAGTTGACTTCGAGTCTTTCCCCTTGACCTGCATTACATGGAATCGATTAGTCATCATTAAAATAATATAATCGGTTAAAGTAATGAAACCTATTTTTAGTTAAACAAGGCATCAAAATAACAAGAAGCTACAAAAATTCTCTTGAAAGAAAGTCTAGAAAACTGCCCCTTGGGATCCAACGGGTCACATGACGAGTCGTTGGTGGTGACCACGACTCCTTGTGACCAGTTATTGGTCATAGGTCTCAAAATCCCAGGTACTGAAACTGAATAATGGACAGAAACAACGACCCATTTGATGAACCAATGGGTTGTTGGTTCCACTCGTTGTCACTGGGAAGATTCTTAACAAGTTATGGATTCCCCCAATGGACGGACAGAACGACCCCTCATTTGAAACAATGGGTCGTTGCATTCATCATTGTCACTAGAGGGGATTTCTCACCCTTTCGGGATTCTTCCAATGGCTCCCTATTATGAGTCATTTATCCTAATAATGACTCATTATATGGATCATTGTTTGAAAGAAGGTTTTTTTTATCACATTTTGGGATTGACAAGACGGGCAACACGACTCGTTGGTTGAGTCATCCTGAGGCAAAAAAATTCCTGGTTCTTTTTCTAGTTTTTCATCCAAATCTGGGTTTAGTCTAAGAAACTTTTGGGGTGTTACAATATCTCCCCCCTTGGGATCATTTGTCCTTGAATGAAGGCTAGAAAAGCTGAAAGACTGGGGAAAGAGTTGCAATCCTGAACTAAAAGGTATAAACTAATTACTGAAGGAGTGACTAACTCCGAACTGAGATAGACAGGCTAATTGAACTTATGCAACTAGGGTGCACATTTAAACATCAATAGGACTGGTGAGTATGGAACTGAATAGAGTACTGGGGAGGAATTTAGTACCTGATGCGAAAGTTGAACTAAAAGGAAATAAGTGAGGGTATTTAGCCATCACATTCACTTCTGCTTCCCATGTATCTCTCTCAACTAGCTGGTTCCTGCATAAGACCTTTACTGAAGCGACCTCGTTGTTTCTCAGCTGACGAACCTGACGGTCTAGGATTTGAACTGGAACTTCTTCGTAAGAGAGACTTCCCTTTGCACCAACACTCTCTAGAGGTACTACTGAGGTTAGGTCACCGACGCATTTCTTCAACAAGGACACATGGAAGACTGGGTGCACCGATGCTAACTCTGCAGGCAACTCCAGCTCATAAGCCACATTACCAATATATTTGGGACGGAGCTTTACTTTGTTTCCAAACCTAATCAACCCCTTCATAGGTATGATTTTCAGGTATTCCAAATCATCCACACCAAACTCCAACTCCCTCCTTTTTATATCCGCATACAATTTCTGTCGGCTTTGAGTTGTTTTCAGCCGTTCCCTGATAAGCTGAACATTCTGCATGACCTCATATAGTAAACATGGTCCTATAAAGGTAGCTTCACCAACCTCAAACCATCCTATAGGAGATGTGCACCTCTTACCATATAATGCCTCGAATGGGGCCATCTTAATGCAGGAGTGGTAGCTATTGTTGTATGCAAACTCGACAAGAGGTAGGTGATCATCCTAACTACCTTTGAATTTGATCACGGAAGCCCTCAACATATCCTCCGATGTCTAAATAGTCTGATAAGCCTGTCCATTTGTCTGTGGGTGGAAAGTTGTGCTGAGCTTGACCTAAGTACAAAGTCCTTTCTGGAATGACTTCTAGAGGTGTGAGGTGAACTGAGTACCTCTATTTGAAATGATGGACAATGGAATTCCATGCAACCTAACTAACTCCCCGATGTATAGTCTAGCATAATCCTCTGCTGAGTTTGTGGTCTTTATTGGTAGGAAATGTGCCAACATAGTCATTCGATCTATAATCACCCAAATTAAGTCATGATGTCAGTGAGTACGAGGTAAGCCTGTAATGAAGTCCATATTCCCTTCTTCCCACTTCCGAGTAGGAAAGCTAATATCCAAAGTCATAGCCCCAGGTCTCTGATGTTCAACCTTGACCTGCTAGCAACGAATTTTGCAATGTCCTTCTTCTGCCATTCTACTAGTATATTTTTCATAGATCATGGTACATCTTGGTGGCACCTGGGTGGATGGAGTACCTGGTGCTTTGAGCTTCTATTGATATCCGCTTCCTTAAGACATCTGTATCTGAACACAAAACCTTCCTTGATAATAGAGCACACCATCTACCCCTTTGGAGAATGCTTCCACCTCTTTCCTTAGGATTTCTTCCTTCAACTTGAGCAAAATTGGATCTTCATCCTACCTTGACTTCACCTCTACCGCTAGGGAGGATTCTGATCCACTCTAGACTACAACTCCACCTTTTGCTGAGTCAACCAACTGGACCCCTAACCGAGCAAGTCTGTAAACATCTCTAACCATCTCTTTCTTACAAACCTCAATATGAGCAACACTCACCATAGACAATCTGCTGAGGGCGTCAGCCACTACATTGGCCTTACCCGGGTGATATAAAATGCTTATATCATAGTCTTTAAACAACTCTAACCACCTTGTCGGATGCAGATTCAGGTCCTTCTGGCTGAACACATACTATAAAATTTTGTGATCAATAAAAACATCAACATAAAACCCATAGAGATAGTGCCTCTAAATCTTCAAAGCGAACACTACCACTGCCAGTTAAAGATCGTGAGTCGGATAGTTCTTCTCATGAACCTTGAGCTTTCATGAAGTGTAAGTTATGACTTTTTCATGATGCATCAGAACACAATTCATGCCAACTCTTGAGGCATCATAATAGATCACAAATCTGTCTGAACCTGCTGGCAGAGTTAGAACTGGGGCAGTAGTGAGTCGAGTATAGATCTTCTCAAATGCATCAGACCACTGGAACTTTACCATCTTCTGAGTTAGTTTGTTCAAAGGGGTAGCTATGGAGGAGAATCCTTCAATGAACCGTATGTAATAATCGACTAGACCCAAAAAACTCCTAATGTCTAATAGAGAAGTGGGTTTTGGCCAATTCTTGACTGCCACAATCTTCTGAGGATCCACTTGAACACCCTCACTGGAGACCACATGGCCGAGAAAGTCAACTGATTTCAGCTAGAGTTTGCACTTGCTAAATTGGAAAAATAACTGGTGGTCCCTGAGAGTCTGCAAAACTATCCTCAAATGGTTTGCATGCTCCTCCTTTGTTCTGGAGTAAACCAGAATATCATCTATAAAGACAATGACGAACATGTCCAGGTATGGCTTGAATACCCTATTCATCAAATCCATAAAAGCTGCAAGAACATTGGTTAGTCCAAAATACATAACTACGAATTCGTAGTGGCTATACCAATTTCTGAAAGCTATCTTCGGAATGTCACATTCTCTGACCCTGAGTTGGTGGTATCCCGATATGAGATCTACTTAGGAAAAAAACTAGCTCCTTGAAGTAGGTCAAACAAGTCACCAATTTTGGGTAGAGGATACCTATTCTTGATTGTGACTTTGTTCAGCTGACGATAGTTCGATGCACATTCTGATTGTACTATCTTTCTTTCACCTGACCGGGGCACCTCATGCAGAGATATTGCGTCTGCTGAAGCCCTTATCTTGAAGGTCTTTCAGCTATTGCTTCAACTCCTTAAGCTCAGCTGGAGCCATTTTATAAGGAGGGATAGAGATAGACTGTGTCTTTGGAAGAAGGTCTATGCCGAAGTCTATTTCCTGCTCGGGAGGGACTCTTGGAGGATCTTTGGAAAGCGCATTAGGAAATTCACTTACAATTGGAATTGACTGAAGTGTCGGGGTCTTAGAACTAGAATCTTTGACCCAAACTAGGTGGTAGATGTACCCCTTAGAGATCATCTTCCTAACCTTAAGGTATGAAATGAAATGACCCTTAGGCGCTGAAGTACTACCCTTCCACTCTAGGATTGGTTCTTTAGGAAACTGAAACCTGACGACCCTGGTTCTGAAGTCAACTGAAGCATAACAAGAATGTAGCTAGTCCATGCCCAGAATAACGTCAAAGTACACCAAGTTAAGCTCTACTAGATCAACTAAGGTGACTTTATGCAACACAATGACCGGACAATACCTATACACCCGACTAGCTCTAACTGACTCACCAACTGGAGTAGAGACTAAAAACGGCTTTGAGAGGATTTCTGGATTTATATCAACTTGGACAGCAATGTAAGGAGTTATGAAGGAATGTATGGCTCCTGTCTCTAGTAAAGCACAAACAACTATCTGAAAGCGACATAACATACCAGTCACTATGTCAGGTGAGTTCTCCTGGTCCTAACGAGAGGATAAAGCATAGAGGCGGTTTTGGAACTAACTTCCACCTATACCTGATGTAGTACCGTACTGAGCTGGATGACCTAGCAGAGCAACTGACATGGTATAATGGGCCTTCCCCCATCCTGCTAACGAGCAATCTCTCAATTTGTGACCTAGCTGGCCACACCCAAAAAAACCATCCTTGCCCATACACACACACCAGGATGGTTCTTTTCACAACTAGGACATGATGGAAAAGTGCAGCTGCTGGAGACATGGCTCTGGGACTGGGAGCCTGATATCCCACCCCTCCTATCCTTACGGGGCCTGAAAGATGGAGTATTGGCTGAAGAAGGTGCTGGAGGCCTATGTTTCTACTGCTGGGAGCGATTACCACCGCTTGAATTCTGCTAGGAATACTCAAACTGACCTATTCTGGCCTGTTTACTCTCCTTCTCTATATCCTTCAAATTCTCTACCTTTATCTACTATGCATGAATGATGAGAATGGAGAGGTCTATGCCTTTGATGAGCATGGTTGTCCCTCATTCCTTGACCACCAGGTCTGATACTCCATTAATGAATTTGAGTATGCGAGCCCTAGGCTCAGCAACCATTTCAGGGGCATATCTCGATAGCCGAGTGAACTTCGGTGCGTACTCCTACATTGTCATGTTGTTTTGCCTCAAGTTCATAAGTTCAGTAGCCTTAGCTTTCCTTAAATCTTGGGGAAAGAACCTATCTAGGAATTCCATAACTAACTCATCCCATTCCATTAGACTTGCACCATTATGCCTCACTCCTTCCATTTTTTGTACTAAATTTGAGCCACCCCTTTCAACTGGTAGGTAGCCATATCAGCACTTCTATAGATGTATGACCCATGATTTATGTGATCTTATGAATCTCATCAATGAATTCCTGCGGTTCCTCATCTATTTTAGACCCGTGAAATGTTAGGGGATTCATCCGAGTGAAATCCCGAACTCTGCCAGAAGCGGCAAACCCATTTGTTTTAACTGGTACAATGACCTGCTGATTAACCTGGTTGGTCATTGCCTGGGCAAACATCTGAATTGCAGCCTGAAATTCTGCGTGGGCACCTGGTCGTCCTGAGGGGCTATGGAAGCTGGTGGGGCTAGAAAGTTAGCATTTCCGGTCCTCATTTTATTTCCCTTTTTTGAAGGTATTGTTAACTGAAAAGGGTAAAGCATGAGTTAGGAGGATAATTTTTGAGATAAAACTGTACGCACGATAAGAATCATAAAGAAAGGAAATTTTTCTAAAAATGCCTCATAGCCTCCCCCTTATAAGTGTGGCTTCACACCCATGAAAAGAACTCTACTTGATGCGCTTTTAGACATCCTAGGATACTCTAAACCTGATGCTTTGATAACAAGTTTGTCACGACCCGAGTTACACCATGGATGAAACACGGTAATAAGGACAACAAGTGATCCCAAGCAAACCCATGGTAAAGCATACTTCTCCTAATACCGATTTTCTCAAGATAATCATAGCAAAGCGGAAGCTGACGAAAGAAATAAACTAATACTAAAAATGACAAAATCTGAATAGAATCAGAAATTATGATTACTGTTTGAAAGCCTTCCAAAATGAACTGATGAGTTGCTGGGACAAGCCCCCAGCTAACTCTAATGTCTAAAATTAAATAAGAAAATACAACTAAAAAATGGAACTCTAGCCCTCGGCAGATGAGGACTCACCATTGAAGCTGTTGGAAATCGCCTAGTGACTAGTTGTGGTGTTGAGACTGGGTACCTGAGCCTATATAATAACATGATATAACATATAAAAATATGTGATCAATACTTTGAATGTATTGAATATGTGAGATAAAACTAAAACATATGTTTACTGAATAATAGTAAGCTGCACTGTAGTTCTGCAAAATAGACTGGAATCTAAACGACTACTAAACTGAGAACCATAACTGAACTAGATTGAATGGTGCGGTGCTTTGGGAGAAACTATAACCAACACGTAACCAAGTGAGTTAAACATGTAGTCTGATGTATACCCCTCATCGGAGAAGGCCCTCTGTACCTTGCCAGGGTATAGTGGTTGGACTTAGTGATCACTATCTAGAGCCCATTCGAGCTAATAACCTACGGTGGAAACACAGTTTTGGGAACTTGGGTGTGCTGAACCCCGACCCTCGGTGCTATGTTCTACTCCCACTGAAAATCCTAAATGTGTCTAACTATGTTGATAGCTCGAAACAGATGTTCTAAGACTTAAGTCGGAACTACTTATCTAGAATTGTTGTAAGAGTATAAGGGCCTGAAAGAAACAATGCTCTAAGACTTGTCAGAGCTTCTTTATTTGAAAGCATCATAACAGTCTAAGGAACATCTAATAAACTGATACACCGATACTACTAAGGTTACTGAATTCCTCAAAAGACTAACAAGACGTCAAACTGATCAGTTGACATTACTGGAGAATACTGAGTATATTGAGTACTGACTGAAATTTTGAGACTGAACATACTAAAACATTAACTTTCTATGTATTCATCTATTCTAACCTTCATAATTCGAGTAAATATATCATACAATATAGAATCCATATCTTAGTTTGGAATCATGCAAGTTTTACTCGAAATCAGGCTAAAGATCAAGACTAAGAAAGCAAACTGTGTAAATAAGACTAGGGCTTGAATTTTAGCTAGGAATAATCATGTGAATTTAGGGAATTAACCAGATTTAAGCAGTTTCTTAACCAACTAAAAACCCTAGCTTTAAATCTTCTATAGGGCTAGAATTTAGAAAGTTTTTTTGAAATTAAATTTGGACATAAGGAGGAAAGGAAACCCTTGTTGAAGTCCCACATACCTGAAGGAGAAACCCTGAGAACTTTTCTTAGAGAATCTGAGAGAAGATGGTTGCCCTATCTTTTGCTTGGAACTAGCTATCTAAGTTTTCCACATACTGTTTCTATGAGTTCTGGGAGAGAATAAGAGAAGCAGTTGATCAACCCCCTAAATTCCCTTCTAACTGTACCCCAAATGAACGTAGTTTAGGCATTAAAATAACAAGAAGTTATAAAAATACCTAGGAAGAAAGTCTGGAAAACTGTTGTCGAGATCCAACGGGTCACACAATGAGTTTTTGGTGGTAACCACGACTCATTGTGATCAGTCATTGGTCCTGCGTCTTAGAATCCCAGCTATTGAAACTGAATTATGGACAGAAACGACAACTCTTTTGATGAACTAGTGGGTCATTGATTCCACTCATTGTCACTGGAAAGATTTTTAATAAGTTTTGGATTCCTCCAACCAACGGATAGAATTACCCATCATTTGAAAAAAAGGATCATTGTATCCAACCATTGTCACTACAGGGGATTTCTCACCCTTTAGGGATTTTTCCAACGGCTTCCTATGATGAGTCGTTTAACCTAATAATGACTCATTAGATGGATCGTTGTTTGATAGAAGGTTTTTGGTCACACTCTGGGATTGACAGGATGGCAAACACAATGATGGGTCGTTGTACCATCCGTTGAATCTGAGAGTTGAAAATTTCAGTGCTGACCACGACTCAGATAACGAATCATTGTTGTTGACAATGACTCGTTGGTTGAGTTGTCCTGAGGCAAAAAAATTTCCTGGTTCTTTTAATGGTTTTTCATTCCAAGTATGGATTTAATCAAAGAAAATTTTGGGATGTTACATTTATCCTGACAGAATCATAGAGGACGTCTTAATTAAGGTTAGACCTTTCATTTTATCGGTAGACTTCATAATCCTAGATTATGAAGCCGATGTAGCAGTTCCCCTTATTTTGGAGAGAGAATTCTTAGGCACCACCAAAGCTATTATAAAGGTGATTTCGGGTAAGATGTCGGTGACTGTGGGTGTCAGGAGGCTGTCTTCGATCAATTTAGAGAGACTAGGTGGCCACATCATTATGAGAATTTCCCCGTGAAGCCAATGGTAGAGCTCGGAGGGTATAAGTGGTCAGTTGAGTAGCATGTGCTGTATGAGAATTTAGCAAGTCAAATAGGTGGTACTGATGTTCTCACTCGGATGAAGGAGTGAGAGTGATTTTCATCGTGCCGCGATGTTTAATCAGGCGTTACATGGGAGACAACCTGTGAATGTTGTTCCACGACTATAACTAAGGAATTTGCTGGGATGCAACCCATCTTTCTAGCATTTTTTTGTTTTTGTAGAGATGAATAGGTCTTTGAAGGAAAAAAAAGCTGGGAAAATGAGCTGGAAAAAGTTATGTCTAGGGCGAGATACCTGGCGTGGGGCGCCATGTGGTAACTCCAGAAAGATAATATTTTTCAAGTTGGTGCTGTGGGTGGCGCACTGCACCAATTTTTTCCACGAAGAAATTTTTTTCTAAGTGTGTGGCGAGATGACTGGCGCATCACGCCAGGGTGAGTTTGTCCAAAATATTTTTGGTCTAGTGGGTCAAAGTTGACCCAAGGACCTTAAAATTACTAAAAAAACATGCCCACACCTTTATTTTAGATCCCCATTCATCCCATCTCACTAAAAGTCAAAATAAAAAATCAAATAAAATTCTCTCTCCTCTCTCACTCTAATAGGTCGTAACCTTCCCTCTCCCATTCCCTCATTATTGTTTTCTCCAAGAAGCTTGGTGAAGCTTGTTTCTTCAACTCAATTAAGCAACTCTATTCTTTCTTGGTTATTTAGTGTGAAAAGCATGCACCGATACCCTTCTTCCCCAAGTTAAAGACCCAAAATTGCCATTGTTGGTTAAAACCTTGAATTTATAATGTGGGTTTCATGAGCTTTAATTTCTTAAATTCTTGCATGATAATGTGTTATCCATGTTTGGTTGATAATTTTTGGTTCAATGTAGTGATTTGAAGTTATGAGGATGAAGGTGGTGATGATTTGAATTTCATAATTTTGGTGGGTAGGACATTGATTATAGAGAGAGAAAGTGCTTAAGTCTTATAGTATGAACGTGGAGAATCTTGAGTTGTTGAAAATAAATGTTAATTCATTATGGATTGTAGTAAATTGCATGTTGGTTTTTGAATGAATTGAATGTAGCTACTTTCATGTGTGGGTTACTCTAATGTTGAATTAATGGAGGGTAGGGGAAAGGAATGGCCAAAGTGACGCATTCTTGAAAAAATAGAGGATAGATATGAAAAGAATTCATGAAGAACTTGGTGTAATATGCAGTTAGTGAACAATTTGGAGATTGAGATTTGGGATGATAATGGGGGAAGTCCTGAGTACCCTATTTGACAAATTCTCACAAGTATGCTAGCAAATTAAGTGTGCACTGATGGTACACCCGTTACACCTAATTATCTAGCCGTTTTATTCACAAACTAATCATGTGAAGTTCTTGATTTTTTTTTGTAGGTGTCATGGCATCAAACACTAATAAAGGAAAGGAGATAGTGGCAGCTGGCAAGGGTTTCAAGCGGCTCCGAAAAGGCATAAAAGGGTCGAGCTCATCAGCTAAGGGAGCTCAAGGACTATCATGGTTCAACACACAAAAGGAGGTCAAATATGCTCTTGAGAATTGGACTTATGAAGGCCACCTCACACTTGAGTTCCCCACCATTCTGCACAAGGTCCCTGAGTTGGGATTAGGCTATATCTTTACCGAGCCAGAGGAGTGCAACCTCACATTGATGAGAGAATTTTATGCAAACTAGGGCACTTCATTTGGGGAGAGCCCCAGATCCAAAATACGGGGTCAGGTGGTTCATTTCACTTATAAGAGAATCAATGCATTCCTCGAGACACCTGCTAGAAAGGACCCCATACCTAGAGATTCACCTTACTCTTTGTGGTTAACATTCATCAGCCCATTGGGCAAGGGATCATAATGACACTCACTCTCCACTTGAGTTCTCCTACCTGAATAAGGAGGAGATAGTCTGGGTGAAGTTGGTTTGTGTTGCACTACTCCTTGGGACTCACATGTCAGACATCACTAGAGAGCGAGTTGTATTGGTATACATGCTGATGAAAGTAATAACAATTAACTTTGGTGCGGTACTCTGGGACAACATGAGGAGATCGAGGGGTAATTGTTGGTGGAACTATTGTTATGGAAGTCTCCTGACCTAGTTTTTGAGAGAGGAAAATATTGAGAAGGAAGAGGCAGACCTTTGTCTACCCTGAGCAGGGACCCTAGAAAGCAAGATGATGGACATTACAAAGGTTAAGGAGCCCATCACTTCCACAACTCCACCTCTCACTATAGTTGATCTCCAAGCCCGAGATAATAGATGGAGAGGTCGTATATTAGGCATGCTTGATTTACAATTGAGGATTGGAGGATGACCTGTCACAGAAGATGAGATGGAGACTCTAGAGGATATATATGCACTCATGGAGAGTGCAATACAGATGTGTAGAATGGGACCAGCCTTTGAGGAGCCGCTGGATGATGATGAGGCCACGGTGCTTACCGATAGAGTTGATGACTTGAATAATGATGATGAGGAAGATGATTCTGCCATGGGAGCCATGCAAATTGATTGTGAGGATGATGGTGAGGATGATGATGATCAGGAGTACAATCCTAATGATGATGCATAGCGGCCCAGGAAGTTCCTTTCTCTACCTACTTGATATAATTATTTGTGCACTAAGGAAAGTACACCATTTAAGTGTGGGGTGGAGGAAAGATTACTATTTTTCTCTTCTATTGCTATATTTGTAGTAGGCCATAACATAATGTCATTCCTTATGGTAGTAGCCCTATGATTCATTAGATCTTGTTTTATAACAGATAGTATTGAGGATGGTAGTTAACTTGGATGATGCCTGTAATGTTGGATAATCTATTCATCTCTGGTCGTTGAGTTTGTTAGTTTATTTTTAGAGTCAAACTTTTCAAAAAAAATTTCATTTTCTTGTGTCATCGTAAAATACTGACCCTTCCATATGATAGATGGATGACGACCGTCTTAAGGGAAATTAGTCATGTTTTTCATTATTTTTGTTGGAGATAGGCATAAATCACTAGTTACTTTTCGACATTTCACTTAGATGCTAAGCTAGAGGCAAAAAAGTGATCATCTTAAGTGAGAATTCCATGAGAGACACACTTAGTTCTTTAATTCGACTCAATATACTTGTAGGGCTTAATAATAAAAAATGTCATTCGATATGATTGTATGAATGTTTAGCTATAGGAAACTGACTAGAGTCTTAATGACATGCGAGGTGAGATTAATTGCTTTTTTTAAATATATTGTGCATCTAGAACTTGCCTTAGTATGTGTTGGATGGCTAGTTGTTAGATAGTTAAGAGATGATTAAGGCATTTATTTGAAAAATCCATATTTTCCCATGCTTGTTTTACCTTCCTGAACATTTTCCCTAGTTAACCCACTTGAACTTTAAGCCTTATTCTTTTCCTAGCAACAAAAGTAGCTTATTCCTTATTTGTTGTGTCACCACCAGAATTGTTGATCCAAAGTAGTCTTAGGCACTTTGATACTTGAAAATGAAGGTCCACCAAGGCATGAATGACAAGGAAAGGAAAGAAAAAAATATGTGTGGAAAGTGAGAACAAAAAATAGGAAGAAGGGGTGCCCATAAAATGTGTTGTTTGCGTGCTGGTAGGAAAAGGAAAGAAAGAGTTTTAAGAGTGAAAATTCTTAGTAATTTTATAAGAAAAGGGTAGAAATTAAGTATTGAATAAAGGGGCATGAAAATAAAAGCAAAAATGGTGAGTAAAGTGAAGGGTGAACAACAAAGAAAGAATGGTGGACGTGAAAGAATAGAAAAAATGTCATGAAAGTGCTTAGGATTGGTAGTCACTATAAAAGAAAAATCATTCATACCCATCCCTTAGCTAACATTTCAATCAAGAAAAGTCCTTAAGATCTTAATATTTTTAAATGACTAAGTAGTCTGAGTGTACATAAAAGGCAAGCTTATGGTATGTTGCGTATGTATGATACATCTTTTCTGAGTGTGACTATGCCTTACTTATTATGTTCCGTGCTTTGCATTGATAATTTGAGAGAGGAACATCACTAAAAGTGAGGAGCATAATACACTAAGTCGGTGTAGTATGTGTTGCATGTTTTGTATTTAATCATGTTGGCCCTGTATTGAAAATTGAGTCAGTTATAGAAGTTGTGTGGTCTTGAATGTGAAAACTCTGCATGTGCTTGATGTGAATTGCTAGAAGCTGATGAACCACTAATCATATGCTCTCTGCTAGTTGTCTGAGTGCAAATTGACAGAGGTGACAAGTGGTGAGAAAATATGAGTTTGTTCATGGAGTTGAGGATTGTTCAAGGACGAGCAATGGTTTAAGTGTGGGGTGGTGATGTTGGGCATATTATTATGCCCATTTTCCATGTTCTTACCCGTATTTAGCATTGTTTTGAGTTCATAATCCTTATGAAATTTATGAATTCATATTTTCGTGTGTCTTGTGAGCTAATAAATGTTTATAGATATTTTGAGTGGGAAACCAAAGAAAAAGGACCTAAAATTGATCCGAGGTGTGAGAAAGAAAAGTTCACAAAAGTCGGCCTAGGGCTATGGCTGCCGTGGCGTGCCAACACTTGTGCTTCAGAGAAAAATGCACCAAAGTTGGTTCTATGGATGGCGTGGAGCACCAGGTCACTAGCTTCAGAGATGAGAATTTGACTAACATCTTGGCGAGATAGATGGCGTGGGGCCTTAGAAGCATTCCAAACATAGGAAAATTTCCCAACATTCTGGTGCTATAGATGAAGTGGGGTGCTAGAGGGTCTCTAAAGTTCATAAATTTGACTAAAACTCTAGTTGGACGGATGGAGTGGGGGCACTAAAGGTGTTAGATGTAGAAATTTGGCTAAGTCCTTGGTGTTATGGCTGGAGTGGGGTGCCCGGAGCTATACTTCAGAGGAAAGTTCACCTAGACTTAGGGCTATGCATGGGGCAGCGCACCAAACACTCTTTGGATGGATTTTTGCTAATTTTTAAACCAATTACTTGAGGGCGAAAGTACCATTTGAAGGATCACCTATAAATATAACATCTAGGGCGTTTTTAACAGATCATTCATCATTTTGTTTGATCGTAGAATGTTGTAAATGTATCTTTTGGAGGAGAGACAAGTTCTACTTAGGTTTCTTCTTTTCTTTATCGTTTTACTTCGAATGATGATTATCTCTTTATTTTTCTGCTTGTCAATGAGTGGCTAAACACTCTTTCTAGGGTTTTGGCCATAGTTGATGGTTGACGTTTGAAAGACTGACTAATGTTAGTTTGATTCTTCATTAAAGTTTGTTCATATTTAATTGTTTTAATTTCTTATTCACTAGACTGATCGTCTTGTGAGTAAATATGTTGGCTTTTGTTGAACTTGGAAAAGAGAACCAAAAAGGTTAAAAGTAAATGTAAAAAATAGGAATTCGATGATCCTTTGGCCCATTGGTTGAAGGTTAGAAGTTATTATTAAGGATAGAGATATACCCTTCAACCCTGTTTAGTTGAAATACAAGTAGGCATAACCGTTGTTTCATATTTCTCCTGTGACCATAGGGATAGAGGCGTTAGGGTTTGTAAGATAGTTCTTGGATGCTCGGGAGAGTGGAAAGAAATGGGATAGTAACTTGCAACTAGCAACCTTAGGAGGAATTAATCTATCATAATCACGTTTTGAAAATTCAATCTTATACGAAAGTTCCAATTCCCTAGATTCCTATCATCATTTGAAGTATAAACAGAGTTTGCAACAATCTTAGTCTTTAGTTAATTTTACATTTTATGTTTTTAGTAGTTTAATTCTTCAAATCATTCCCCATTTATCTATTTTGTTAGAATAGAAAAATAAAGAAATAATCTTAAAATAATTGATCTGACAATTCTCTGAGGGATCGATAATTGGGACTTCACCGTCCAATATTACTTGACGACCACGTGCTCTTGGGAGACATCACACTTTCATAAACTCTTCAACGAAGAGGTGGTAGAAACAATGTTGGGGGATTTAGGATACTCAGAGAGGCATCATGATTGTTGGTACTGTAGACATATAAATGTCGAGGAGGTTAAGAGTGTTATACAAGAACAAGGGTGATACTCACAATTGCAATAACTATAGGGGTATAAAATTGTTAAGTCACACTATTAATGTTCGGGAGAGGATGGCATAGGGGAGTAACTTTTTCTGAGAATCAGTTTGAATTATATTTATGCCAGGACACTCAACTAAGAAGCCATTCATGTTGTAAGGAGTCCGGTGGAGTAGTATATGGAGAGAAAGAATGACTTACACATGGTGTTCATCAATATAGAAAAGGTTTATGACAAAATTCCAAGGGAGGTCCTATGGAGATAATTGAATGATAGGGGTGTACCTGTGCTGTACACTAGGGAGACAAAGGACACAATGGAGCTAAGACCCGAGTAAGTATAGTGGGAGCAGGCTTGGAGCACTTTTCATTTTTGATGGGATTGGACAAGGGATCGACTCTTAAAACATTTTTAATTTCATTGTTGTTGGATGAATTGATGGGATAAATCTAAGGTGTGGTGTCATGGTGGATATTATTTGTGGATGACATAATTTTTATTAATGAGACTTGTAGTGTAGTTAATACTAAGTTTGATGTTGGGAGACAGACCCTGAAGTATAAATGGTTCATGTAGAGAAGGACTAAGATAGAATACTTAGAGTTAAAGTTCAGTAATGTGACACATGAAAACAGTGTAAAAGTTAGGCTTAATACACAAGCCATACAAAAGAGAGCAAGTTTCAAGTATCTTTTTGATCTGTTATCCAAAAAAATAGGGAGATTGACGAGGAATTTACCCATCATATTAGTGCAAGGCGAATGAAATGGATACTCGCATCAGGAGTCTTGTGTGATAAGAAGGTGCACCAAAATTTAAAGGAAAATTCTATGGAGTGATGCTTAGACCAACCATATTATATAGGGCGGAGTATTGTCTAGTCAAGAATTCTCATGTTTAAAAAATAAAAGTTGCAAAAATGAGGATGCTGTGATGAATATGTGGCATACTAGAAGAGATATAATTAGAAATAAGGATATCGGAGACAAGGTGGCAGTGGCTTTATAACACCTCGGACCTCGAAATTGATTTTTCAAGAAAAATAACTGAAATTGTAGGTCTAGTGGAGGTTTGAAGGCATGGCTAACAGCTCATCACATCCCTGGTGGTGCAAGTGACGGTCGTCAGACAGGCGACAGATCATCACTGGTAATGTCCAGGTCTGACGGCGTGGCTGAAGGCAAGTCACGACCTTGATAGTGATGGTGACGGCCGTTAAACCATCGACGGATCATCATTTGGACCATCATTGGGTTTTTTCTGAGTTCAAGGCTTGACAATTGATCTGATGGACCATCCGTCACGACCAGAACGGAAGCCCGGATCGCATCACGGGACAAGGAGCCCTAAATTACCCCAAGTCGACCCATGGCACAAGCATACATCTAACTCAATCAATAAAATTGAGAAATCATCAAGATAATCATAGCGGATGTCTAAATTAACCATAACATCAGAGTACACATTTCGATGCTAAATACATACATATGTCTGAAAAGCCTTTAAACATGACGAGTTGATGGGACAAGACCTCAACTAAATCAACAAAACTGAAACTGAAATATATACAAGAGATCTGAATAGTCTAGTCCTCGGGAGATGAGGACTCACCAATGACTTATGATGCTATCTCAGAAGACGGACTATGAGCGGGGCTGAACCTGAGAGCCGGGTCTTGTATCATGAAACGATATAGCACAGAGTATGGAATCAGTACGTGAAATGTACCGAGTATGCAGGGTAAGTAAACCTGCTAAATTAAGTAAAATCATTTAAATAAAATGCATAATATAAAACATAAACATTAAGAGTTTGAGAGTAGGGCTTGCATGCATTCTTTCTGAAATCATGATCTCATTATACATAACATATCATCATAACATAGCATAGCATAGTCAATTGACTCAAAGTTGAAATCTGACATTATAAGTAAAGCTGAACAATGAGTTAAACCTACTTTAGAACATGCATACATATGTAAATCTCATGAGTAATAAACATGCTTAACTGAAATCACGAGGAACACTGGGTGACTCTTCTTTAACCGACATACCACGATAGAGCTTATGTGGTCCAACCTATCACATTCAAGTGGGTAGAGCTGTCCAAGGCCTTTCCAGGGCTAGGGACGATACCATGATATCGATATCAAGATCGTTTCCCAATAGGGGAAGGGCATAGCTCATAAGGGAGGTCACAAAGTAATATATAATAGTAGTATAAACCTTCATTGGCACGTAGTTCTGAGGCATAGGGTGACCGAACCTTAGAATGCTCGATGCCAGACACTACTCCCAAAAACATACATATGCTTTACATCATTTTGTAACGAAGCTCAACAATCAAATACATCTCAAATATGGAGTCATACATATGAGAAGCTTAAACTCAAAACATAACACAAGCCAAAAGATAATCGGGAGTCTTCGCTCCAAAACAATATGGTAACCTTAATTTAGGAAAATCATAATTCATACTTAACACGTGGGCATTACCCAAAGCTTTATCATACTTGGAAATACTCAATTCACACAGAAAATATGATTATAAACATGGGTAGATTTAAACATGATATTCATCATAATATCTCATCATTATCATACATTCATCACCAACCTCATCTTTCATGAACTCTCATCAATGGGCTTTTCAATTCATAAAACTAGAACATGATTTTTTATTGAAAAAATTATAAAAAATTTCCCAGGCTTCATAATTCAATAGTCGAAACATATATAGATCGTACAAATGTATAGAATTAGGGAAAACATGCATTGGGTGAAAACCCCATACATTAGACATAAGAATTCTTGATCTAGGGAGGGATTGGGAATGGGTGTGAAAAAATTTCACCCATTCATAACCCTACATACCTGCTGGCAGCTGATTCTTACACTTCTTTAGGTGCCCAATAGGAAATTGAAGAGAAATTGAAGAATACAAAGCTTGATCACCCCCTCTAGTCTTCTACCTTGAATGGATGAATGAATAAGGCCTAAAATGAACTTAACCCCTTTAAAAGTCATTATTCATAACTCAAAACGACATAGTTTAGGCCTTCGAAGCTTAGGAATTATGAAATAGCCCTTAGTAAACTCACAGGAAATAACTGCCAGGTAGTCCCAACGAGAGACCTAACTACCCATCCCCTATGACCACGTCTTGTGGCTTGATCCATGAAGTACACTACTCAACAGGTCTCCTAGGCTCATAATGGATGACTTGACGACTCTTTACTTGGTGACCATGACTCATGGTCACCATCCATGAAGTGCACTGCATTAGTTTCAACAAAATCATTCCCTGCTTGGCCACCACTGTTCCCACGAATGGTGAGGACTGACCATGACCTGTGGGGTCCTCCCATCAAGTACACTGCCTGTCTTTCTTCTCTCTTCTTACTCACCCACCCCACGACTGACCTAATGAGTCATGGGTCCTGACCCTGACTCGTGGTCACTTCCATGGGATCCCATTTTCTCAAATTTCAATTTCACTCCCTGGTCCTCCCCACGAGTCACATGACGACTCGTGGGCTTCTCTCATAGGTCACCTCATGACCCATCCTTATTACTGGTGCCAGATTTCAATTTTTCTCCATTTCAACTCCCGGGTCTGATCTTTGGGCTTCAAGGGTATAACAATATCTCCCCTTTGGGAACATTCATCCTCGAATGTTAGAAAAAATACTACAAAGGATAGAAATGCAATTATCATATTCAAATACTGATCATCCAAGCCAAAAACTGACGGAATGACTACCTCCGATTCAAACTACATAGCTGATATGAATTCACGAATCATACATACATCCATATACATTAAAGAAACTTGCACACATTAACTAGACATGAAAACTAAATAGAGTTTGAGTGTAAAACTGATACCTCAAGCTGAAACTAAGCCGCTAGAGAATAAATGTTGGTATCTACCCATCATATCCACATCGGCCTCCCACGTAACTCCTTCAATGTGTTGATTCCTCCATAAAACTTTAACTGAAGCTATTTCCTTGTTCCTTAACCTTCGAACTTGATGATCCAGTACTTCTATTGGAACCTTCTCGTAACTAAGGTTGTCTTTCACACCAACACTGTCCACCGGGACAACTAGAGCTGGATCACCCAAACACTTCTTCAAGAGTGATACATGAAACACAGGATGCACGAAAGATAAGTCTGAGGGAAACTCCAATTCATACGCCACCTTGCCAACTCTTTTCACAATCTGGTAGGGGCCAACATAACGAGGGCTGAGTCTTCCTTTCTTTCCAAACCGCATCACTCCCTTCATGGGAGATACCTTCAGAAATACTCAGTCATCCACCTCAAACTCAAGTTCTCTCCTTCTTACATCGGCGTAGGACTTTTGACAACTCTGAGCAGTTTTCAACCTGTCCCTTATAAACTGAAACTTCTCCATAGCCTTATAAATCGAATCTGGCCCTATCATCGCCGCCTCACCAACTTCGAACCAACTACATCTCCACCCATAGAGAACCTCGAACGGGGCCATCTGAATACTAGAATGGTAGTTGTTATTGTAGGCCACTCAATCAAGAACAAGTGGTCATCCCAACCACCTTTGAAATCAATCACGCATGCCCTCAACATGTCCTCCACGGTCTGAATTGTCCGCTCCGCTTGACCATCCGTTTGCAGGTGAAATGCTATGTTGAGCTTAACTTGAGTACCAAGCCCTTTTTGAGACGGCTTCTAAAACTGAGAGGTAAATTGGGTTCCTTTGTATGAAATAATGGATAATAGCACTCCATGCAATCGAACTAGCTCCCGAATATATAGTTTGGCATAATCCTCCATTGAATCTGTGGTTTTGATTGATAGAAAGTGAGTAGCCTTGGTCAACCTGTCCACCACAACCCAAATGGAGTCATATTATCGACAAGTATGAGATAAACCTGTGATGAAGTCCATATTAATTTCTTCCCTCTTCCAGGTAGGGATGCTGATATCCTGAAGCACACCTCCCAGTCTCTGATGCTCGACCTTTACTTGCTGACTTAGCTATGAATTATTCATTGTCCTTCTTCATGCCATTCCACCAATAGACTTCGCATAAGTCACTATACATCTTGGTGGCACATGGATGGATAGAATACCTAGATCAATGGGCCTCGTGCAACATCTGACTCCTTGAATCATCGACATTTGGAACACATAGGTGACCCTGGTATGAAAGCATACCATCTTCCCCTTTGGAGAAGACCTCTACATTCTGATTTTTAACGGCTTGCTTTAACTTTACCAAAATCGGATCCTCATCTTTGCTAGCTTTCACATCGGTCACCAAGGATGTTTCTGATCCGTTCTGAACAACAACACCGCCATCAGTCGAATCAACCGACTGAACCCCCAACCTTGCGAGTCGATGCACATCCTTCACCTGCTCCTTTTCCCCCTCATCCACATGAGACACACTCTCCATAGAGAGACTACTAAGTGAGTCCCGCTGCTACATTAGCCTTACCCAGATGGTAAAGCACACTCATATCGTAATCCTTGAGTAGCTCCAACCACCTCCTTTTTCAAAGATTGAGATCCTTCTGCGTGAACACATATTGTGTGCTCTTATGGTCCATAAATACATCCATGTTGACCCCGTACAAATAATATCGCCATATCATCAAGGCGAATACCACCGTGGCCAATTCAAGATCATGGGTCGGGTTCTACTCATGAACTTTCAACTGCCTAGAGGCATATGCTATAACTTTCCCGTGTTGCATCAATACACACCCCAGTACAATCCTTGAAGCATACAATATACCACGAACCCATCAGTACCCTCCAATAGAGTTAACACCGGTGTTGAAGTAAGTCGAGTCTTCAACTCTTAGAAGCTCTTCTCACAAGCCTCCGACCATTGGAGTTTCACCTTCTTCTAAGTCAATTTGGTCAAGGGTGATGCAATAGATGAGAAGCCTTCAACAAATCTTTGATAATAACATTGGTGCACCCCATGGAGACTTGCTCGGTCTGATAAAGCCCTTATCTTATAGGTCCTTCAACTGATCCTTAAAATCCTTTAGCTCGGCTGGAGCCATCCTATAAGGAGGAATAGATATCGACTACATATCGGGTAGAAGGTCAATACCAAAATCTATCTCCCGCTCGGGAGGAACACTTGGTGAATCATCAGGGAAGACCTATGGATACTCACGCACCTCCGGAACTGACTGGATAGTCGGGGTTCGGACTCAACATCCTTAACTCTAACTAGATGGTACATGCAACCCTTGGAAATCATCTTCCTATCCTTAAGATATGAAATAAACCAACCTGTTAGTACCACTGAACTACACTTCCACTCCAAAACTAACTCATCCAAAAAATAGAATTCCACCGCACGGGTTCTACAATTAACAGAAACATAACACGCAAACAATCAATCCATTCCCAGAATGATGTCAAAATCATCCATGGATAACTCTACTAGGTCCACGGAGGTGACCTTATTCAACACTATAATGGGGTAATCTCTATACCTTCACCTAGCTACAACTGAATCACCAACCGGAGTAGATACTGAAAATGGTTCTGACAGAATTTCGGGATAATTCCAAAGCTACTAGAATATAAGGTGACACAAAAGACAATGTATCTCCTGGATCTAACAAGGCATAAGCATCAATATGGAAGACTTGTGACATACCAGTGGCCACATCTGGTGAATCCTCTTGCTCTTGGCGTGAGGCGATTGCATAGAATCTCTTTTGGCGCTGACTGCCTACTGAACTAGTCGAGGCACCTTGTTGAGGAGGACGTGCTGCTAGAGTGGAAGAACATGCTGCTGGCACACGAGCTCCACCGACCAAAAATCTGGCTGAAGGGCAATCTCTATGTCTGTGTTTGGGTTTGCCACACCCGAAGCAAGCATCCGAGCCAACTAGGCATCTCTCAGGATGGTTATTGTCGCATCTTGCACAAGCTAGGAAAGT
>JACEIK010012224.1:20228-31778 GCA_018107945.1 Datura stramonium | reverse complement strand
TCTTTTCCCGGGCCTTTTTCTAGCATGTATGGCTTTCAAATACGCTTAACCAACACGCGAATAGGCCATCTATGTGCCGGGAATTTACGGGGTGTAACAATGGCCTGCCCAAATGACTCGTCAAGTCACCCCGTCGCCACCTGCTCATCCTACAAAATTTCCATTTTTTGCTTGACTTCTCCCCCTTAGGCCTGGAATCTAATCTTAGAAATATTCGGGGTGTTACAATAGGCACTGTTGAACTTTTGGAAGTACGGGCCATCTATTAAAGAGACGATTCGTCCTTTGCTCTATTTTTGGTCGACTTAGTGACTTTGATTTTTTCTTTCTTCATTTCAATTAGGTTCTTGAAACATAGCATAATAAGGTTAGTTTTGATTTAAATTAGTGCTTAAAGGCTTGCAAAATTTTATGAAATGAAGTAAAGATGTGTCGCAAACTCTTGATACATCAACACCCCTAACCTAAAGCATTTGCTTGTCCTCTGGCAACTAAAATGATAACCTAGACCTAAACTAATGTTCCTACTCACAAAATACAATGACTTGGGTGGTTCTGAAAAACATCTATAATCACATAGTTTTCAAGCGAGCCACTCCCTCAATCCAACAAAATCAGTTTTCTCACAACTGTCTAAACCAAGCATGCAATCTCCACTTATGACATCATATCAACATGCACACACCTAGATTTGAGAAGTAATGCCAACCATTATCATCAAATGATGTCACAATCAGACCATGAAAAGTCTTTATTTTTATAAGCAATGATAACACACACTGCAGGGATGCACAAGATCAAGAGAGAAAAGATAAGCACTCAACTCTCACAAAGAAATTCACAAGATATGTCACAACTAACATGTGCTTGCCTATTTACTAAAATACCATTTATTTTTGATACTAGGTTGAGATCATATAAGGGCTTTCTAAGCTTGTAATGATGGTCAAAGGGATAGTAGGATAAAAATATGCTCTTTAGTGACTTATTTATCATCCTTGAACACTACATCATATTTCCACTATATTTTTTTGCGTTAGGATCCGTTCTATTTCTTCCCTTCTTTACTTAGCAACTTTTCATACCCCAAGGTACTTTTTTGAGCTCAATTTTCATTTTCTCTTTTTCTCTTTTATTTTTTTTCTTTTTAGTTCTTGCTCAATATATCTTGGTATATGGTCAAATATTCATTTTTGCTCTTTTTTTCTTTTCCACGTTATCACCCTCAACATACACTTTTTAATTCATATTTCATAGTGTCAAGGAGGATGGATTCAAAAGATGGTAAACATGAGAATTGATTTTGGCATTCATTTCGGTTGATCAATAAAAAAGGTTATAGGCTCTAAAGGGAGACTAGGGATGAATGTATCATTTGGTAGGTTCATTTAGGTAAATGTAGCTTGTGAACCACAAAGAAAACCTAAACTTATCTCGACAACTCATGGTCAATCCTAAGCTCAGCACAAGTAGCAAGGAAAGTCTAGAGTGTGACCACAACAAGTGAGGTAGCAATTTTACTCACCACATAATGTCACATGATTATCAAATGTACTAAACACTTTACTATCAACTATACATGTCAATACTAAACAATTGTGGCGAAAATTTTGAGGGGGTAACTTTTTTCCAAAAAATGACATAAGCATGCTGTAAACTCAATTTCCACCACTACCTAAGTCAAAATTATTTTACTCAATCAAAATGACTCAAATAATAGGCCGATATCCTTAAAAATATCGTTTAACAATCTATTATTGGGCCCACACACTATGACACTCTAACTATATTTATTTTTCCATATTCAACTGAAATAAGCCTCCAAAAAAAGAATCATGGCTAAGAAAATCCGAAAGGACTCTAAACTAAGAAAGTGATAAAAATAAAAATCTAGGCAAGAAAGCAACAAAATTGATAATCACACACATCATTATTAATTCATATTTCAAAAACAAAACATGAATTATCATTTCAAGAATCAGAATATACAAGCAAATATGTCATTGAGGCCAAAAATGTCAAATAACCTCCATCCCTCACTCAAAAATTGTGCAGTGTCCACAATGCACGTACAACAGAAATAAAAGAACAAAAGTGTCATAAGATCCTTGTAGTGCTCAAACTATGCCACCAAAAAGTCATGTCAGGTGCCACTAAAGAGCTTGCCTCTACGTTATGAGGACAGCCCTAGATGATGAGAAGTAAGGCCTCTTTCATGGCATTGATAGCTGCAGCCTCTACTGGGTCCATGTTTGGGTGATCCTCTTTCTAAATGTCTCTCTCCTCGGACTCGTGTTGCTCCTCAAGTGTCACCCCCTTCCCTTTATAAAGGGAAGGAGTAGGAGAGGCTGACCGTTCTTGAGGGGGAGGAGGACCCTGCTTAGGTGCAACTCTATATGTGGTGGCTCAGGGAGATATAATTGGTAGAGGTGAGGACTGGGTCTAGGGAGGGCAAGATGGAATAGCACAGGGAATTAGATCGATCAAGCTAGAAATGGGCCTATGCGATAAACTATTGGTACCTAGACCTCCTCAGGTTGCTGCTCTCTCATCTGTAAGCCTCTTCTAGGTAAGCACGGAGGCTCTAAATATCGAATGGTCTAGCACCCTGCTCTAGATGGACTAGTCTGCCATCTATAGTCCCTAGATGGGACTCAATGGATCATTAGAGGCTCTGATCTTGTCCACAAAGGCCAGCATCTCCTCAATCAATCTAACCAACTGCCTCTCCTTCTAGTCAAGTCGAGCCTATACTTGGTAATGAGTCTTTGGAGCTCAAAAGAGGTCTTGAAGAAGAAGATAAAACTAGTGTAATGGTGGTGAAAGAAGGTTGGGCTCGATAGGACGCAGACTCTGACGATGTTGAGTTAGACGATGTCAGAGGCTATGAGGCAGGCTCCTCAAAATGGATGCCCTTACTTTTTGTAGTGGGCCGAATCTATAATGTTAAGCCAGGGCAACTGGCGGTTGTGATAAAAGTGTCATCTCTCATCTTGGTGATGTCAGTCACCAGACGAGCCTCTGTAAGCAGGTCATCTCTAAGTAGGATTGGTACATTTTCCCTTTCACATATTTCTATCACCAAGTTCGGAAAGGGTAGAGAGATAGCCTCTTGTAGAGCTTGCTCCTTGAACTCCATATATATCATCTGGCCAGTGTCGATCCTCTTCATCGCCAAAATAGTAGCCACGACCAAAGCATGTCCAAGAGGAAGTTTGTTATCATTCTTGGTTAGGTAATTCTGCTGCATATTATGTTCCACCAAAATTTCTTCTGGACTCGTAGTTCTTCCTTATAGATCTTAGTTATCTCAAGAGAGGCCTAGGTGGGAGTACCTTTAGCAATGACTCCAACAATCTGTGCTCTAGCTCGTCCTCTGCAAGCTACCAACTCATCATACTCCATTGTATCCACTATCTCATAACCCTCTCCAAAGTAGCATCAGTTGATAGCCTCGGGATGATATCAACCAATATCTCTCTAATAACGACATGAGTAGCTTAGCCTGAGACCGAATCCCTGATTAGTCCGCTGGAGAATAGCCCCATAGAGTTTAAAGAACTCTCGGACCAGTGTCTGGATGTACTAACCTGGGGGACGGAAAAGAAAGTACCAGTGCTAAAACCATAACTGCTCCATGATGTTTGGGTATTAGTCTAACCCAGTGGTGCTGATGGTACACTACTTTGTGATGCTTCGACGGGCTTTCCTTTGTGAGCCATCCACCCCTCTTGATATATCTCCCTGATACCCTGCACTACCCATCTCCTCCTAAACATGTATTCACTCTATTTTCATCTTAGCTCAACTGAATCTACCTGGGGAGAAGGTTTCTAGCTAATGGAGTCCTCTCCTATGGACTCCAAAGAAGAGATCTCAATATGTTTCCCACTTTCCTGGGCTTGTGGCTGCTCATCACTGAACTGAGATGAAGATCCAGCGACGGTGTCTCTGTCAATGCTACTTGTGATGAGTGACTAGGTAAAAAAACTAGGGCTAGTACGGTGGCCCTCCTAGTGGCCAAAGGCTGGTACTCATCTCCATCTTCATCCCTGAGTTGGGACCTTTCTGGAGTACTAGCCTTGCCACCTCGAGTTGTTGCTCATTTGAGTGCCTTTACTTGTGATTGTGTAACAATTTGTCCGTACATGGATATAGAATAACTTAGAATCAAAATCTATTGTGTAAGGGATGGGAGAAAGACGGCCTATATCTTGAAGAGATGGACCACACCTTGTACCATCCTTAGAACTCAAAAAGCCTAATATTCTATTTCAAAGGACGGATCAGAGTGCGGACCATCTTTTGAAAAGATGGTCAGTCTCTTGAGTCATCTTTTGACTCCGACCATTTGGTACTTCTTGTTCAAGAGACGGAACGAGGGATGATGATTTATCTTTCAAAAAGACAGATCTTCATGACCTTTTTCAACTTGGCAGAGCATGATTTTTAACATATTGAACCTTTTGCCAATTATAAAACATGGGACGGGGCATTTCAATCTATCTTTCATAAAGACAGAACAATCATAAATTATGCAATCAGTTTAAAAGTTTATGCCCTATCTTTTTATCAATCAATACCCCAGTTCTCCCCCCAATTTTAGCATTCAAGAATAGGTATTCAATTACCCATGTTAAATATACAAAAGTTACAGCAAATTTTAGTTTAAAATTCAATCAAAGTTTACGTAGGGTAGAAGATATGCTCATATGCTGACAGTGAATGGAGACACTCAGAGATACAAGGGAAAACTACCTTCAACATGAATCAATGCTTGAAGAATAAAGATGTATATGTGTGTGAGTGTGTGCGATGCGAATGCTGATTTTAAAGCTTGAGAATGATGATAACAATAGTGATTTTTCTTATGAAGAAGAAGGGAGTTGGACGGGAAAAGTGCAGGGACCAAGTACGGGCTTAAATGCTTGTTAAAACCCTTTTAATTCAAAAAGGAGACCTAGGTTAGGTTGTTTCAATAGGACGGGTATCATTAATACTAGATGACCCATTTCTCACTATTCTCCGACCCGAAATACGCTGATAAAACCCAAGTACCCTTCACCTTTAAGCATATATGGTCCAACAAATAGACCCTTAAGCCAGAGTATGGTCCGCACATAAAACCATCCCTTGACTTTTTTGAATACTAAAAAAACCTGTCCAATCCTAGTTTCAAGCAACAGAAGGATTGACGATCTGCTTTTCAAAGATGCGGTCCATCTTTACCACCATCCCTTGGAGGCTAAATTTTCCCTTTTCTATTTGAATCAATTTTCTCCACCATTCTAAGTTCACCTACATATATCAACATATATTAGTCCAAAAATACTTGGATTGCCTCCCAAGAAGTGCGTGATTTAACATCACGGTATGACATGGATACAACACATAGTATAACATCTCTTGGATTGCCTCCCAAGAAGAACCTTATGTAATGTCATGGCACAATTAAAGATACCTAAATTAACCAATTGGTGAGTTGTCCTTAGGATGGGATTTCCTCACTCATTTTCTTCCTTTTGAGCCACAGAGGTACTGCTTCACCCATTTGCTTTTGGACTTCTTTTTCTTGAGTGATGCCTCGGATACATGTCATCTCTTTCCATGTCATTCTCAGCTACATTAGCCACAAAAATATTCCCAACATCTATGCGCAATAAGCGGACCTTCCCGGCTTTGAAGGTGATGCTTTCATTCTTGATCCCAAACATGATCTCATGCTTTTTTGAGTCCATAAATACCCTTCTAGTAGCCAGCAAAGACTCTCAAGAATAACTAAAATGTTTCTATCCACATTGCAATCTAACACCACAAGATTAGTAAATAGCACAATTTTTTTGACCTTGATCAAGAAATCCTCCACCATCCTTACCAGCATTTTGATAAACATTTTGGTCATCTAGAGCCAAATAGAGGTGGGTTTGAGCAAAGACAATCCATACTGCTTGAATATGGCTAGGGGCATAAATTTTATACTATCCCTATTATCACACAAGGCATGCAAGCAATCACATCTTCCAATTCGAAAAGGCACGGTAAACTCACACGAATCACCCTTCTATCTACACTAGGGCCGACAATGATGGCACTCACATGATGTGTCACAGGGACCAACTCTTCAATATCACTTGGCAACTTACTAGTCAACAACATCTTCTGGTACTTCGCAAAATTAGGAATCTCCTTAATTTCATCAATAAATAGTACCTAAAGTGTGGCTTCTTTCAGTCGTTCAATGTGTTTATCAACCTTTGTGTCAAGAGATTGTATGGCCACCTTTTGTGGAAAGGGGGGAATAGGTGGAGGAAAAGATTTAGCAATGTCATCAATGCTTCCCTTGGCTTCTCCCCCCCCCCCCCTTTTAGAAGAAACTGTAGCATCTTTATCAACTACCTCTACCAGTGGTTTCATCACTCCATCATCAACAATTTCACCTACTTGTGGCTTCATCAATCATGTCGCCCAAGAGCTCGCAAGCGCATATGGCTGTCAAGTAATAGAGGATTGTTAAGTCCATATATTGTACCCATAGGGACTTGTCAATTTAATCGATATAAGGTTGCACTTTGATTTCACTAATCTATGAAAGAATTAAAATGGAGCTTGATTTGAAAAATTAAACTACTAAAACTTCAAATGTGAAATTAACTAAAACGAATGCAAGCTTATTGTATTTCGATAATGACGACAGACTAGGGCAATGACACTTGGTTGGTTTCAGGTTGAGTTTTCCAGATGTAATTAAATTAGCATGATTCTTCCTATAGTTGTTTATTGCAAGTTACTATCTCATTTCTTGCCACTATCCCTAGCATCCAACAACTATTTCATGAATCCTAACACCTATATCCCTATGGTCGTAGAAGAACAATGAAACGATGATTATGCCTACTTGTATTCAACTAAACGGGGTTGAAGGGTATATCCCTATCCTCAACATCAACTTCTATCCTATCACCAATGGGTTCAAGGGTCTTTAAATACCCGTTCTATATTTATTTTTAACCATTTCAATTCCCTTTCCCAAGTTCAATCAAAAGCCAACAAATTAATTACAAGGTGATCATATGATAAATAATAAATTAAAATAAATAAATACAAACAACCATAAAAGAAGAATCAAAACTAAATTTAATTAATCTATCCAACAGTCAACCATTCACCATGGACACAACCCTAGAATATGAGTTTAGCCACCCATAGACAAGCGAAAAAACAAATACTTAGTCATCATCATGCAAAAATATGAAGTAAAGAAGAGAAAACCTAGTTGTAGAACCTTATATTCCTTCTAAACTACTTACAAGCTTTCATGAATGAACTACGAAATAAAAATTAGCAAAGACTGCTTCAATCAGTCAAAAACTACTCCCAGAAGTTAAAAACTACGTAACAAATGACCTAAAGCTTATATTTATAGATGAGCCTTCAAATGAAGCTTCTGCCCTTCAAGAATTGGATTAAAAAATAAGCATTTTTCTCCCCAGAATGGGTCTGTGCACCATGCCTCCTATCTCGCCACAGACTTGTCAAATTTTCAGCAATTTTAGCTCTAGAATAGCCCTAGTGCACTGCCCCAGCCATAGCACCAGCCTGAGATTTTTTTCTCTGAAGTTTGAGGGCTGGTCATAGCACTAGACTATGAATTTATTTCTCTGAAGTTTGAGACTTGGTGTGGGGGACCAACCATAGCACCAAACCCGTCCGATTCTCAAATCTTCATTCCTTTCATCATTTTGAGATCATTTTTCATAGTTTCCTTCTCAAATCTACTCAAATAGTTTGTTAGTGCAAAACACATACCTACATGAATTTAAGCATAAATTAAGGATTAAGAACTCCAAACATGATCAAATATGGGTAAGAACATGGCAAATGGGCATGAAAATATGCCCAACATCACTACCACACACTTAAACAACTGTTTCTCCTCAAACAATCCTTAAAACATACCTAAAATCATGTTTCACCATCACACTTGACACCTCTATCAACTCATACTCAACTAACTAGCATGGAGCATACATAAAATGGTGTATCCTCATACAATAATTCTCAATGAAGCACATAGAAAGATTTCACAATCAAGAACACAAAACCTCTATAACTGACTCATCTTTTCAACACAAAGGGCCAACATGATTAAGTGTGACACATGCAACTAGTAGTGTACCGAATTAGATCCTCTTGTGCCCCACACATTTAGTGGTGTTCCTCTCTCCAATTCATCAATATAAGACATGGAACACAATAAGTAAGGCATACTCACACTCACAAATGATGTAATGCACATATGCAATATACCATAGGCTTGCCCTTCATGTACGTTAAGACTACCTAATTGCTTCAAGAGATTCAGGTCACAAGGACTTTTCTTTGTTGTAATGTATGCTAAGGGCCAGGTAGGATTGCTATTTCATTTTATAGTAACTACCATCCTAAGCACTTTTAAGACATATTTTACTTTGCTTGTCCACCATTTTTTTCTTGCTTGTCCATCTTTCCTCTTCTCACCTTTGTCTTTTCTTTTCATGCCCCATTTTTTACTACTTGGCTGCCAGTTTTTTAACCATATAATAACTAAGGATTTGCAATTAAAGCTCCCTTTTTCAATTCCCTAGCAGCAAGTAGACAACACAATTTTTATGGACACTTCTTCATCTCTCTTTTCTTTCCTTACCACAACCTTTTCTCTTTTCCTTAACATTATACTTCGGTGGACCTTAACTTTCAAGTCTCAAAGTTACTTAGACTACTTTTGATCAATAAGTCTTAGGTCTCACAAAAAAGAGGGATTAAGCTATTATTTAGGCTAAAAAAGAATAAGGCTTTTAAACTCAATGGGGTTAACTAGGGAGAATGACTAGGAAGGTAAAACAAATGTGGGAAAAAATGGTTTTTCAAAGAAATTACTTGATCATCTCTCAACTACNCTCTCAACTACATACAACCTAGTTATCCTACATACACTAAGGCAAGTTATATCTACTACAATATATACACACAAAACAATTCAACTCATCTCTCATGGAAACAAAAATCTAAGCAGTTTCCACAACTACACATTCACACAATCATATTGAATGACAAGTTAAATTCATCACTAAGCCCTAAGGATATGTTGAGTCAAATGAAAGAGATATGTGCGTCTCTCATGGATTTTAACGCATGAAATCTAGATAACCACTCTATTTACTCTAGCATAGTGGCTAAGAAGAATATCGACAAGAATACAAGCGGATGTCCTATGACTCAATTTTAAAAAATGAATGTGGCGAAACTTCCTTTTAGACGATTGTCATCCATCTACCATAGGTAAATGTCATTACTCTATGACTATACCGACTCAAACAAAAGAAAAAAAAATTTACCCGATTCAAAGGGCTCCCCTTTGAAAAAGAACCGAGGCCATAAGAAAACCTAAAGTGTGGGTGAGATATGCCATTTTCAAAAAATTTCAACTAAACTTGCTAGCATTCTCAACCTTAACCTCAAAATTTAGGGGATATCCCCTCACCCCACGCTTAAATATTTTCTCTATCCTCCGAGAAACTAAAATTAAATATCAACTTACAGTGAGAAAATACTCCCTAAGGTCCTCTAGGGCCTAGCTAGCAACATGTTTCGTGGATTCATTGGTCACACGACCCCACACTTAAGCTCAAACCATGCTCCTTAGCTTGATTCTGGGTACTCAGACTTCCCCTTCTCTACAAAAGAGAAAAAAATGTGACACTATAACAAAAATAATAATACAAACTACACTATTACAAATTGGGTTGTCTCCCAACAAGCGCCTGATTTAACGTCGCAACACGATGCGAGACCCCTTTAATCATTCTGCAATAAAATTAAAGTCTTTTCTCTGTCCCAATTTCCCTCATAATAATATTTCATCCTTTCGCCATTAATCAAGAAGGTTCTGCCAGACCCCAAGAGTTTCAATTCCACAGCACCATGGGAATTCACATTAACTATTTCAAATGGTCCCGACCACTTTAATCTCAGCTTTCCACCAAATAGCTTCAACCCTGAATTGTATGGTAACACCAATTTCCCTGCCTAAAACTCACGAGGTTGAATGCGTTTATCATATGCTCTCTTAGTCCTTTCTTTGTACATTTTGGCATTTTCATATGTACTTAACCAGAACTCATCCATGTCACGACTCGAACGGAGGCCCAGATCGCAACATGGGATAAGGAGCCCCGAGAGACTCCAAGTCGACCCATAGCATGAACATACATCCAAGTCAATATCAATAAAGAGGATTACTTTTCATAATGGCAAATCGGAAGCATAAATGTAGCATAACAAGATAAGAAGATTGTACTACATACATAACAACTGAATACTTCATATAGTCTGAAAGCCTCTAACATAAACGATGGGTTGATGGGACAACATCCACGACTAACACGATAAGTCTAGAAAACTGAACATGACAAGACAAATGAAATCAAACTGGTCCTTAGATTATGAGGACTCACCCATGTGCTAGATGCTAAACATGCAAGATGAACTATTGACGATGCTGAGTCTGAAGATCGGGGCATGTATCATGAAACGATACAACAAAGAGTATGCGGTCAGTACATGGAATGTATCGAGTATGCAAGGTAAGTAAAACAGACATTTATAGATACATAAAAAAACTCATAAGAAATCATAAGAATGGGACAACCTGTTCATAACATAAATATCATACAATAACATAAAGCTCAAGGTTTTAAAATCATTCATAATCCATTCAATACCATATTAATGAGAGAAGCTTTATAAATCATCACTTGAGCCAAATCAACATAAAAAAATAATGCATAAATCATGTGGAACAATGGGAGATTCTTATAACCAACATACCCCATATGAGCACACATGGAGCCCGACCTGTAAATCCCTAGTTGGGATGGTGTTCATACCTTGCCAAGGGTATAACCATTAAGGGAGTGATATCACACATGAAAGGGCCCATTTGGGCAAAGGGAATTGTCTCAAGGGAGGTCCTATCATGTCCTACGGTGGCACGTAGTTCAGAGATTTGGGGCAAAACTTGGGCCCCGAACCTACTCGGTGTTAAATTCTACTTCCAAAACATATTTAGTGCTCATAGTATAATATGCATGAAATACATGGGCTAGTTAAGTCATAATTATCATAAGCATACTTGTAATACGTGAACTAGCCATGAGTGTAAGGCCCGTGAGTCAGCCATAAATATAATTAGTAAATCATGAGGTTCATGCATACTTGAAAATCACGTATAGGATTTTTGAATCATAAATTCATTATGGGAATTTGAATAAATCCATATTATGACTCATAAAACATGATGGATTTATGAATATCAACAATAGAGGTAAAGATAATAACTCAATTCATCATAGAACATGCATATTTAGGCATAATTTATTAGAATTTAAAATCAATAAATTTATAATTGAATTAATTGTAAAATCTCATCATGATTCATAAAATGTGAAGTAAATCATGAAAAATAATAACCCATGCATATATTTTCATCCTATTACACTACCAAACGTTGTC
>JACEIK010012223.1:0-16513 GCA_018107945.1 Datura stramonium | reverse complement strand
CTACCCATACTGTACAATCAAAAGGAGAGTAAACCTCTGTCTTTCAAGCTCCGGATGAAAGGAGCTGAAGGCTCTGTATCGCTGACTGGAACTACGAGGGTTCTGCTCCTCGTCTATGTGTACTTGCAGGCAAATAATGCAGCGCCCCAAAACAGGCGTCAGTACCACTGGTATTGAGTATGCAACGCAACAACTAAAAATAACTGAAAGTAAATAATGAAACTGATAGTAATTGGAGAAATAAGAAAAACAGACTGAAACTGACTGTAATAGTGGGTTCAGGACTAACCTTAACTATTCAGAAAAGAGTAGGAGTCGTACCTGGTAACGTGGCGTCCTACTGTCTATCTAACCATAACTAAAATAACATGACATAACATAACACAACATAAACCTCACCTGGCCCCCATAATCCGGAAGGTACAATCATCACAATCTATTTACCCTACCCAGGTCATACCATATCACCTAGTAACTATAAGCAACCTGCCGATCCCCTGGGTATGCAACTTGAGCCCGCTGGGCCCCTGACTATAGCTGTACCTGAGTCCGGAGGACTCCTGAAATCAACACCTAAGGCGCAAGGGCTCGATGGGGGGTGTATAAAGGCCAACCACGACAAAATATGGCGAAACTGGCATCCCATATTCATCCCTAGCGGACGACATGCCATTCCATAGAGAGACGTATCCTCGCCCTCTAGCGGACGAGTCGATACAGCTACTAACCCTGGGGTGGTCACGGAAGCTAGGTAATCCACCCCAAAACAATATAATCAAGTCTCAACTGATAGCAATGACTGCATATAATACATACTGAATCTGATAATAATAATAATATAATCTTTGACACGCTATACTGAATTCCATACTAAAGCATGATATAACATTTCTGAAATAATCTGCTGGGACTTATGGTGTTTTACTAAGTTTCATGCTAAACACAATATAATATTTCTGACGTGCTTTACTAAATTTCATACTGAGTACGTTATACTGTTTCTGAAATACTCTACTGGAATATATACTGTTTTACTATACTAGGACAACTAACTTGCCTAAAGAAACTTGCATTACATACCTCGACTGCTGGTTTACTGATTAACTGGCGAGGTTTGGCTAGTATTCAACTATTTCCCCAACTGTAATCATTTTCACAACAAAATATAACTAATTTCATCATTATTTTGGAAGAAAACAATACTATGTATATATCTGCTGTCTATTCTTTGGCTTATTGAAGAACGACTGAAAACTCGAAATTTCTCAGGAGTCTAGAAGAGAGAAATACTCACTTTAATGCTGGGAGTGTATTAACACTATTTTGGAGCAATTCCAATCACTTTGACTCGGTGGGTCGACGCTTCACCGGACGATTTTCGCAAAACTAACTCCGTAGAAATGCTCTCTGAAGCTTTATACTTTGGTACCCAAAGTTAATTTGAGTTTGGACTGCGTTTGACGGCGTAATCGGATGGAAATTATATATTCTCTTCGTCCTCCCTCTATTCCTGGTCATGTGTATAATGGAAAATGATATAAAGTTAATGGGTGAGGCCTATATATACTTGCAACAAAATACATGGCAACGTGGCACACTGGCCAACGAGCCATTTTGGCTCCGTGCCATGTTGGCTAACGCGGAGGTCCCAGCTCCGTGCCACTTTTCCCCTCTAGGCAGCGCGGTTCGGCCTCCTTTTGCGAAATCCCAACTTGGCACACGTTCGGCCTTTTCCCGGGCCCTTTCCTCGCACGTAAGGCATCCTAAAACTTCCAACCAGCATGCGAATAGGCCAACTACATGCTAGAAACTTACGGGGTGTAACTTTGAGCTGAAAAAATAAAGTATTTTCAAGTAATTACTAACTTCGATCTCTTTCTTTATATTTCTTTTTTCTCTTATTTTGGTGGAAATTAGAGAGATACATTAAGCACAAATCTTAAAGAAGCCCTAGAACCTAGCCTTACTTCTCTAGACACCGTCCATGGCCACTCCGATTGATGGTCAATCACCCAAGATGGTTGGCCATACTTTAGTCATTGCATGACCATCTCAATTTTCCTCACACTATCACCCACAAAATACTCGACCTAACCAAAACTCTTACATTCCCTCTACGACTAATGTCTCCATAATCACAACCTCACAATCCCATAATCCCTGTACATCGACAAAGGTTACCGAAGCAAAAACTCTCCCAATCCTCAAACAGACTCACACGTTCATAGCCCATCTATCAACATATGTCATAGCATAAACTACACTCAAAATCTCCAACCAGCGAGTTTTCATAATTAGCAAATGGATATTAAATCCATCCCTATCAAACTAATAACAGTAGTAAATGGAGAGCATATATTGAAGTGGATGAAGCAAAAGAAGATAGGATGAATGCAATGAAAAATCTTAAGTATGCAATCATTAACAGGTTCTCTCACGGGTGGCCTTCTCTAGATGAACTAAGAAAAATAATCCCGGAGCAATATTTCATGAAAGATGAATGCGTTACTGTGTTTTTAAAAAAAAGACATGTTTTGATTAGATGTGCTACTAAGGAAGAAGTCATTAACACCATGTCTGGAAGTTCATATTATTTAGAGGCAAAGGATGACTATTCGTATTTGATTAGACATTTGATTTATGTTTTAAAGTTTAAATAAATGAGGAAACAACTTAAGTTGTAGCTTGTATTTCATTTTCGAACCTACTACCCACTTTTTATGTGAAAAAGACTTTGTTCACATTGACTTTTTCAATTGTAAAGTTGTTTGCAACTAGACATGGTAACTATTAATAGGACTAGACCTAGTTACGTGAGAGTTAAACTACAAGTAAATTTGATCTCTGCCCTCCCTAAGCATATGAACATCAAAATTGAGAATGAATTGTAAAATAGAAAAAGTATATGAGTAGGTAATGATTCAATATGACTTTCTATCCAAATACTGCACAAAATGCAAAATACAGGGCCATACTAATTGTCTGTCGCATATTGCATCTTGAGTTTTCCCGAGCCAGGTTGGAGGATGGAAAGGAGGATACCAAAAAAGGTAAAATCTTAGATTCGTGATGATTTGGTAATTTACCAACTCATTTGGATTTTAAGAATGAGCTATTGCTTCGTTTTCACGCAAATTAGGAAGGTTTTATACCTTTTCTTTTTTATTTGTTTAAGCATTTAACTTAAACAAAGGAAAGGAAAGGAAAGAATTGAATTGAAAGCGAGCTTATGGAAGCAAAAAGAGGACATGGGTTCCGCATATGGGCACCTGCAAAACATAGGTGCCACGAAGATAAAACTGGAAGATGGACTATATCGGACCTGCGAACCACAGATTGGAATTTGCGGAATGCAGGTTCTACCACAACTAACATGCAGAGGGCACTTCCTAAGTATGCTGAAGGATCTTCGAGCCGTAGATAGGCACCTGCAATATGCAGGTGTTGCACAAGTGACCTGGATGCTGACAAGGGCAAAATCATCCAGTTATGACACAAATGTACCTAAGAAGCTTCCAAGGGCAATTTTGATAAGTTTTACACAAAGAAATTTGCAGATTTTAACCCTAATTATAATTCAGATATTATGTCACATTGATTTTTGTAGAGAGAAGTTCATAGAGTAATAAATAGAGTACTTTACATTCTTCTTCAGATTCCTATTGGGAAAAATACCTCTATTGTTGCAGAACTAAAAGCTTAATTTGGATTGCTTAATATGATGATTTTAGAGGAAGTTTTCATGGGTGTAATTTATCTCTCTTAGCTTATGAGTAGCTAAATCTCTTGCTAGGGATATGTGCATGATGGGTGTATAAACTAAAGTGAGTGTTGATGATTTCTTCTTAAATTTGATTATTGTGCATGGATCGATTGTTTCCTCTAAGTTTTAATTCTAGAATTAATGGTTGTAAACATTAATTTAACTTTCTTATCTTTCTTTTGCTTGAAAGAGAGAAGTGAAATTTGGGTGAGGATCCAATAGTGAAGAATTGGAGTGTTGATGAATGGGTTTGAGATAGAGATAATCAAGACTCAAATTCATACTCGTTTAGAGGGTTAGGGATAGAAATAGTCTAACCCTTCCTCAAGCTTTGTGGCTAATTTAGGGTTATGGATTTGGGGTTTGAGAAAATCCAAAGCAAACACACCCATTTGGTTGAAAACCACACAGTGTAGCTTTGTTCAATGCTCTCCTTGCTCTAATTGAGTTTAAGGCATTTTAATCAACCCCAGTCTAGTGACAACCCTTCAGTTGCACATTCCTAGTTCCCTCTCATTGAGTGCAACAATGTTATTTGCCTTTGTTTAGCTTCCAAATTGAATCCAATACTTGTTTCCTTTTTCCCTAGTATTTACATTGTGTTGTTTAGACCTGACGCTAGTTAGTTTTAATTAATCTATGACTTGTGAATAATCTCCTCTCAATCTTTATTGGATTTGACCCCGACAACCATTGGAAATTTGTTTTTTGATAGCAACCGTAGCCACCTTCTTTAAAAGGGAGAATTATATTAAGAGTTATAAAAAATAGCACCATTGTGGGGGGATTGTGTTGTGATTGCCATTTGTTATTTATTGATTCAAATTTATTTTACAGCTTGTGTTGTTTTAATTTGTTTTGTGTTTTTGCTGATTGATAGGATTTATCATTATGACAATAGAGGTGCTATTCACCTACCTCCAATAGAGGGAGGTGCGGTTTTCTATATCACTAGAACTATGCTTTACCTCTTACAGATCAAGGACCTATTTTGGGGCCTCAAGGATGAGGATGTTCATCAACACATAAAGAAGTTTTTAGATATTTTCCAATCCATAACTATGGAAAATGTTAGTCAAGAGGCTATACGGTTGAGGAAGCTATTCCCTTTCTCTTTGACAGGAGTTGCTGCAATATGGTTTGAAGAGCGTCCCAATGGGGCAATATCCTCGTGAAATAATTTTCTTGAAATTTTCCTTGAAAGGTTTTCCCCCCATGCCGAATGCTACTATTGTGAGACAAGATCAATCATTTTGAAGAAGCATTGGGGGAACCCTTGCATGAGGTGAGGGCAAGATTCAAGAGGAAAGTTGCACAATTTCTAACACATGGCCTCCCGGATAACATGCTCCTCTAATACTTCTATCGCTCATTAGACTCTTGCAACAAAACCATCATCAACAACTTAGCTGGGAGTGCTCTAATGGATTAATCTTTTTTAGTTCGCTAGGGTCTTTCTTGAGAAGGTGGCTAGGACAAATTATGCATGGAATGCATGGGGTGCCAAGGAGGCAACAGGTGCTGCCTTCGTAAGCATGATGGAAGAATGGGAGAGGAAAAATAAAATGCGAGGTAGAAAAATGGCAGCCATAATGGAACTCCTTGAAATGCTTACTAGGAAAGAAATGGAAAAAAAACAGGGAGCATAAATGCTATTGAGATGGTTGACCGGGTGGAGAAATTTTAAGATGAGGTTTATTTCCTCAATAATGAAAAGAAAGGTGTGGTGGCTAATAAGAGTATAGGTTCTCATCTTCATCATCAAGAAGCAACTTGAAGCTTTTGGGGACAGGGACATGGGAATCAAGGTTGGAACCATGATCACGGAGATGAGTTGGAAAATAGAGAAAAAGAAGAGCCACTACGTTCTAGAATTGAAATCATGCTTGAACAAGTGTTGGAATGAGTGGCCCCTACTGATGAGGGGGTACGGGAGTTGAAACATGATTTATTCACCCTCATGTAAACCGTACATACAATCTCAATTAAGAAACATGAAGAGTGGATGAGTCACTTTGCATCTCAAATGGAGAGGGGAGTGAGGGTGGATATGAAGAGGTCATTTTGTGGAACGGTCACCATGAGCCCTGAAGGAGTTGGATTTTGTGGGGATAACATACTAGTGGTTGCAAAAATCTCGATACTAGAGTGGAAAGAGTTGATGAAGAAAACATAGAACAAGGTTGTAGGACGATGCCTTTTGAGGAACTGTTAGAAGCCATCTTGTTAAATCGTGATCATGAAGGCATTGAGGAGTTTGAAGAGGTGTGTCATGCTTTGGCAGGACTAGGGTTCTATTCTTACTAATCGAAGAAGCTTGACCTTGATCTAAAAAATTGGTAAACCCTTCCATCGTAGCCATTAATCATTGAAGCCCAATATTGAAACTCAAACCTTTGCCCACTAATTTGAAGTATGCCTATCTTGCTGTGAAAAACAACCTCGTCGGTGATCATTTCTGCTAAACTAGACGAATAGAAAGTAGGGGCATTATTGGCAGTCTTAAAGAAGAACATTTGAGAAATTGAGTGGACTATTGTTGACATAATTAGCATCCCTTATGGTATTTATACTCTTAAGATCAACCTTCAAGAATATTGCAACCCCTCCGTTGAGTATCAAAGATGACTGAATCCACCTATGCAAGAGGTGGTTAAAAAAGAGATCACTAAATGGTTGGATGTGGGGTTTGTGTACCCAATAGCCGATTGTAATTGAGTGAGCCTGGTTCGATGTGTGCCTAAAAAGAGGGAATCACCATGGTTTCGAATGAGAAAGATGAATTAATAGCCACACAACCAGTCACCGGATGGAGGGTGTGCATGAATTATCAAAAATAGAACTCATCGACCACGAAAAGGTCATTTCTCAATCCTATTTATCGATCAAATGCTTAACCGACTAGCCAGGAGAGAATATTACTGCTTTTTGGATGGATATTCGAGGTACAATCAAATCTCAATTGCCTTGGAAGACCAAGTAAAAATGACATTTACTTGGCCTTATGGGATATTTGCATTTAAAAGGATGCCATTTGGTATTTGTAATGCCCCAATCATGTTTCAAAGATGCATGATGTCGATTTTATAAAACATGATTGAAGACACCATAGAAGTTTTCATTGAAGATTTCTCTGTTGTGGGAGATTCATTCAATGATTTCTTGGCCCACTTGAGTGATATGTTGAGAAGGTGTGAAGAAATGAAATTGGTTCTAAAATAGGAGAAATGCCATTTCATGGTGAAGGAGGGATTTGTGTTGGAGCATAAAATTTCGGAAAAAAGGCTAGAGGCGGACAAAGAAAAGATTGAAGCTATCTCTCACCTGCCCCCTCCGAAGACCTTGAAAGGCATAAGAAGTTTCTTGGGTAATGCAGGCTTTTATTGACGGTTAATCAAGGACTTTTTCCAAGTGGATAACCCGTTGATTAGGCTGTTGGAGAAGGCGCTAAGTTTCATTTCGATGATGCTTGCATGAAGGCATTCCTTGCTTTGAAGGAAAAACTCATATCAGCTGCTATCATTGTTGCACCTGATTGGTCGAAACCATTTAAGTTAATGTGAAATGCTAGAGGTTTTGCATTAAGGGCAGTGCTTGGGAAAGGAAAGATAAGGTCTTCCATTCTATATACTATGCTAGCAAGGCCTTTAATGTAGCTCAAGCTAACTACACTGTTACAGAACAAGAGTTGCTTGCAGTAGTGTTCTCTTTTGAGAAGTTTCGATAATATCTGTTGGGGATTAAGGTGGTGGGCACAAGGATCATGCAGTACTTTGATATCTTATGAAAAAAAGATGCAAAACCCAGACTCATCCGATGGGTGCTTTAGTTGCAAGAGTTTGACTTTGAGATAAAATATAGGGGCGAGGGTGTGAGAATCAGGTAGCTAATCATCTTTCTTGATTATAGGAAGACAGTGGGCTTGTTGGAGACCATGATATAAATAATTCCTTTTCTACTGAATGCATCTTGGATGCTTCTCATGATTTAGTACCATAATTTGCTAACTTTGCCAACTTTTTTGGCTAGTGACATAATGTCTGAAGGCCTAAACATCCACTATAAGAAAAAGTTTTATGCATGATTTTTGCAAGTTATATTGGGATGAACCATACCTCTTTTGCGTATGTATTGACGACATAATTCACCGGTGTGTCCTTGAAGTGGAGATGATACCTATCTCAAGGCGTGCCACTCTTCACTTGTTGTGGAATTGTCACAACCCAAGCTAAGACTCCCGATTGAGACACGAGACCTAAAAACATGAATGGATTCAAACTAACCCATGACATATACATATCATGGATAAGAGAATAACTAAGAGGAAGTAAAGTATGAATGTAATATAAGCGGATGTCTAAATAACACAAAGACATAAGCGTAAACACGTGCCAACAACACTAAACTGTCTATACATAGTTGTTTGAAAAGCCTCTAAATATATGATGAGATGATGGGACAACATCCCCAACTAGCTTGCTAAATCTGAAACTAAAAGACATAAAGAAAGAGATATAATCAAAACTGACATCCTCGGATCATTAGGGCTCACCGACACTAGGATAAAGCTGGACTGAGCGGGAGGAAGCTAATGAAAGGACTGAGACAGATCACCCGAACCTATATCACAGGATAATATAACATAGAGTATGTGGTTAGTACTTTGAATATACTGAGTACATTGAGAAAGTAAAACATGTTAGTAAACCGATAGTTTGAAATCATGAATATAAAACAAGATAGAACATGAGAGTAAGGACAACATGCTAAACGTCATATTCCTGAAGTAATCATAATCATGAGATATTCATTATAAGCTGAAACATAATGACCCAAGGTTAGAAATAAAAATTATATAGTGTACCATGCTTGAGATCATAAGTGAAAACTCATAAACTGGTCAATGGGTCAAATATTCTATAAAACATAATGTCATAAGACATGAACATGAGTAACTGAAAACATGAGGAACAATGAGAGAGTTCGTCATAACCAGCACCATCATGATAGAGCTTACATGATGCCCCAACTATATTGCTCAAGTGGGCAAAGCCGTCCCAAGTTTGACAAGGCAAGGAACGATTAAGGCGTGATATCACTTGTGAATCCCCATAGGGTTTAACATGAATAAATACTTACAGTGGCACGTAGTTCTAGTATTAGGAAGCTTAGGGGATTACATTATCTACCCATTGGGAATATTTGTCCTAAAATGGAGACTAAGTAAGCTGAAAGGATACGAAAAGAGCTGCAATCCCATAACTGAAAGCTATAGACTGAAAAACTGACGGAGTGACTGACTCCGACTGAGATACATGATTGAACTGAATTCATGAAATATACATGCATGCTATAACATGAATGTAACTGAGAGACATAAACTTGACATAAAACTGAATATAGTACTAAGGAGGAAACTCATACCTAATGCTGGAATTGAGCCAGAAGGGAAAAGATGCAGATATCTAGACATCATATCAGCTTTGGCTTCCCACTTAGCTCCCTCAATGAACTGATTCCTTCACAAAACTTTCACTTAAGCTACTTCCTTATTCATCAACTTGCCAACCTGATGATCAAGGATCTCAATCAGAACCTCCTCAAGGTAAGGCTATCTCTCACCCCAATGCTTTCTACCGAAAAAACTAAAGCTGGATCGCCAATGCACTTTTTCAATAGAGATACATGAAAAACTGGATATACCGAAGGATGAAACACTGGATGCACCGAAGCTAACTCTGTTGATAGCTCCAACTTATCTGCTACCTTGCCAACTTACCTCAGAATCCTGTAAGGACCCACATATCGGGGACTAATCTTTCCTTTCTTGCCGAACCTCATAACTTCTTTCATGAGAGACACCTTCACAAACACCCAATCATTGACTTCAAACTTAAGCTCTCTCCTCCTAACATTCGCGTAAGATTTTTGACGACTCTGAGCTATTTTCATCCTTTCCATAATAAGCTGAACTTTCTCCATAGCCTCATGGACTGAATTCGGCCCTATCAATATAGCTTAACCTACCTCGATCCATCCAATAGGTGGTCTATAAATCCACTTGTAAAGAGCCTCAAATGGGGCCATTTGAATACTGGAGAGATAAATGTTGTTGGAGGCAAACTCGATGAGAGGCTGGTAATTATCCCAACTATCCTTAAAATCAATCACACATGCTCTCAACATTTCCTCAAGAGTCTGAATAGTCAGCTCGTCCTGACCATCTATCTGCGGGCGAAAGGCCATACTAAGCTTCAGTTAAGTGCTAAGGCCTTTATGAAACGACATCCAAAACTGAGTACCCCTATTTGAGATGATGGAAAAAGGAGCTCCATGCAACCGAAACAACTATCGAATGTAGATTCTAGCATAATACTCAGTTGAATCCGTAGTTTTAACCAATAAGAAATGTGCTGATTTGGTGAGCTTGTCTATAATCACCCAAATAGAGTCATACTGTCGACGCGTACGAGGAAACCTTGTAATGAAGTCAATATTGATCTCTTCTCACTTTCACATAGGAATGCTGATGTCCTGAAGCATACCTTCAGTTTTCTGATTCTCGACCTTCACCTGTTGGCAATAGCCACAAATTTCGCTATGTCCTTTATGCCATTCCACCAATAGACTTCTCATAGATCACGGTACATCTTTGAGGCACTTGGATGGATAGAGTACCTAGATCTATGAGCCTCTCTCAACATCTGCTCCCTCAAGTTATCCATCGGTGGAACACACAATTGACCCTAATACCGAAGTACACTCTCCCTTGGGAGAAAACCTCCACTTTTTGATTCTGAATTGCATCCTTCAACTTTACTAGGATGTGATCCTCATCTTTCATTTCTTTAAGTTCGGTCACTAATAAAGATTCTGACCCATTCTGAATAATAACACCACCATTCAACGAACTCTGTAAGGAGAACACCTAAATGAGCATGCCTATGGACATTCTTCACCAACTCTTTTCTCCCATTCTCATATAGGACACACTCTTCATAGACAACCTATTAAGAGCATCTGCCACTATATTCGCCTTACCGAGATGGTAAAGGACACTCATGTCATAGTCCTTGAGAAGCTCTTGCCATATCCTTTGACACAAATTCAGAACCTTCTCAGTGAACATGTATTGAAGGCTCTTGTAATCCGTAAACACATCCATATGCAACCATATAGATAATGCAATCTTCAAGGAAAACACCACAACCACCAACTCTAGGTCATGTGTCAGATAATTCCTCTCATGAATTTTAAGCTGTCTAGAGGTATACGCAATGACCTTACTATGCTTTATCAACACAGAACCAAGACCACCTCTAGAAGTAACACAATACACAATGAAACCATCCATGCCCTCTGGTAGGGTCAACACTGGGGCTGAAGTAAGTTGAGTCTTTAACTCCTAAAAACTCTTGTCATAAGCATTCGACCACTGAAATTTGACCTTCTTTTGAGTCAATTTAGTCAATGGTGCCGCAATAGATGAAAATCCCTCTATGAACATCCTGTAGTAGCCAGCTAAACCCAAGAAGCTCTTAATATCAGTAAGATTGACAGATCTAGGCCAATTTTTCACTGCCTCTATTTTCTGGGAGTCTACCTACACACCCTCACTAGACACCACATGACCCAAAAATACTACCGAGTTCAGCTAGAACTCACATGTTATACCCCAAAAGTTCCTAAGACTAAATTCAGGATTTGAAAATGTGTTCAACATGAAAATCTGCAATCTTATCTCAATAAGACTGGTTGTATAGGTCGTATGAATGTTCTACGGGTCGTAGGGTGACCCGTGGAAAAGTTCGGCAGTATGCCCTCCAAACCGCGAGTCTCCACCATGAGTCGTGGTGTGTGGGTACGACTCATTGTATTAGTCATAACAAGTATATGGGATTTTCAGATGTTGGTGGTATGAGTGTTAGTACGACTCATAGTAGGGAGTTATGAGTCGTGGGATGCATCCATGGAAATATTCAGAGGAGTTGAGATCTTTTTACCTGGGTAGTACGGGAGGGAACCATGAGTCGTAAGACGGTGGTATGACTCATGGTACGATCCTTGGTAACTGGCAGTGTTAATTTTCCAAATGCTTCATTAAGGGTATTTTTCATAATTTCTGAACTCCTAAGTCCTAAGCTACATCATTTTAATCTTGGGAAAGGGTGTTTTGGAGGTATAATCAACCCTAGCCTATTCATTCTCTCCTAACACCCACATTAGAAAATCTAAGGCTCTCAATTTCTCCTAAGTTTTCTAGGGTTCTTGCTCAAGCTTCTCCTAAATTCGATTGGTGATTTCAAGACTAGTTGTAGATTGTCACTTCTAGGTATATGGGCTCATGAATGACGGGTTCTTCCACCCTCATGCCCTTTCTTCAAGAAATTTCATGATCAATCAACTCCCCCAAACCCCAAATTTCAAATTTCAAGGTTTTACATTGGGTTATGATTATGGCTGACTCACGGGCCCTTATTTCATGGCTAGTTCATGTATTTCAAGCATGTTCATGATCATTATGATGTAAACTATCCATACACTTCATGTATGATTTCACAATATTTATATGAACCATCATGTGTATGTTTTTTGGAGTAGTGTCTAGCACCGAGTAGGCCCATTGTTCAGGTAAACTTCGAGGTCTCAGAACTATGTGCCAACACAGGTGTATACTCAAGCTTGACCCCATGGGATCCTTACTAGTGATATCACGCCATATATCGTTCCTTGCTTTGGAAAGCTTGGGACGGCTACTTGAGTGAGATAGTTAGGACATCATGTTAGCTTTATTATAATGGTGTCAGTTATGATCCTCCCATTATTCCTTATGATTTATGCATTGTCATATTTATGTTACTTTAGCTCAAGTTAAGATTTATAAGGTTTCTCTTTTGATTATGATTATAACTAGTTCATGAAAATTTTTAAAAAACCTTGAGCTCTTATGTTCACGTTACAATCATTATTTCATGTTTTGAACTGCCCTATTCTTATGTATTTTATTGTCCCTTTTTAGTTACCTTGAATACTCAGTACATTCTAAGTACTGACCGCATACTCTATTATGTGTCATTTTATGATATAGGTCCGATCGATCAGTCTCAGCCCTGCTATTAGTCCTGCTTTAACCTTAGCCCAGGGTTGTTGTTGGGAAGTCCACATCTCCCAAGGATTTTCAGTTTAGTTTATGAATTTTTCTATTTCAGTTACCTTTTAGCGAGGTAGTTAGGGTTGTTGTCCGATCAGCTCGTCAGACAGTTTAGAGGCTATTAGACATTATGAAGACTTTTTAGCTTCATCAGTTGTGACTTCGTCTTTGATAGTTTATATATGTCAAGTTTCCGCTTAAAGATGTTTTTCTTAAAAATTTATGCTTGTTTTTATTGTTAAGTCATGATATGTATGTGCCATGGGTTAGCTTGGAGCCATTCGTGGTTCTAGGTTCCGTGTCTTGGTTCGGGGTCCATACTCAGGTCGTGAGATCATACTTGCTGAATTTGGCAAACAACTGATGACTCTTGGGAGTTTTAACATAATCCTCAAATGAGCAACATGCTCATCCTCAGTCTAGAGTATATGTGGATATCATCTATGAAGACAATCATGAACATATCCAAATATGGATTGAACACCCTGTTCATCAAGTCTATAAAAACTGAAGGAGCATTCATTAGTCCAAAATGCATAACTATGAACTCATAGTGACCATTCCGAGTCCTGAAGGCTATCTTCGGATGTCACTCTCTCTGACTCGGAGCTGGTGATCACCGGATCTGAGGTCTATTTCTGAAAAGCACTTAGCACCGTGAAGTTGGTCAAACAGGTCATCAATCCTGTGGAGGGGATACTTATTCTTGATTTTGACCTTGTTCAACTACTGATAAGCAATAAACATCCTAAGGGATCCATCCTTCTTCTGAACAAAGAGAATTGGAGCACCCTATGGGAACTTACTAGGCCTGATGAAACCCTTATCTAGGAGATCTTTAAACTTCATTTTCAACACCTTTAGCTCAGGAGGGACTCCAGTAGATCATCTGGGAACACCTCCAGATAATCACAAACTAGAGGAACTGACTGAGGAGTTAGGGTCTCGAACGTAGTTTGCAGTTCTAACATATGTCCTTAGGTAGATCACTGAAGCTTGTAGTGCCAAAATTCCCCTACCCCACCTACATGGAGTATGCACCCGCAGACACAAACTTGTAGCTCGTAGATATCTACCAGTCTAGGGAATTTCTTCGACCCATTATTTTCTTATTTATCTTAATTTGGTGCATCGAGGACAATGCATTATTTTCATTAGGGTTGAAGTCTGAGTAACCCACTCTTTAGTCATGCACGATATAGCCCTATGATGGATTAGGTGGCGTCATTATTAAGGGAAAATCATCGTTGATTGCTATTTTAACGACCACCTTTATAGATAGTAGATAGTAAATAAACTCTGAGGGTTTTCTTCATACCACGGTTCTTTCCTAAGGAGAATTTTTTTCTTTTATTTATTTTTGGTGTCGAACCGGGTGACATTTCCTATGATAGATTGTGAGGCGAATTTTTTAAGGGGAAATGCCAAGTTTTGTTTATCCTTTTGAGTCCTTGTTGCACTTATTTTGAGCGGTATCACCAAAAAATTTTATGTGGCATGTCATAGTGATTTTTGAGATGAAAGGGGCATATGAATTTGAAAAAGAAAGTATTCTTTTGTCATGATTTACACATTCTTTGTGTGACTTTTTGTTTCAGAAAACAAGTGTGCAAAACTTGAATTAGCTTGTCAAAAGTCATGCCTTTGAGTTGATCATGGGAATAGTTGAACTCTTTGGAGTGTGATGCCTTGTGTGGTAAAGGTTTTTCTTAATTCTTGTGTATGCATATCATCTAGAACTTGCCCCAAATTTGGTTCAAGGCAAAATCCTAGATGTAGCTGCACTTGGGAAACGACCTTAGACTCTTTTTCGATAGCAATTTCACCACAAAATGACCTCCATGAGCATCGACCCTCGCTAACCAATTTTTGATCTTTAAGATTTTTTCTTGGAAACCACATTACAAGACTTAAAACACTTTTTTGAATCCTCTACTTTGGAACCCATTCCTCCATAATCGTTAGGGATTAAAGAAAAATGGGGGCTCGAAGCCCACGATTTGGGTATGGGAAAATAAAACAAAATATAGGCAAAAGACTAAGTTTGGGAGTGTACAAGAAAGAGAAAAAGAGGAATGAGCTCCAACGTGAGGTAACACTAATTGCTTAATACATAAACAAAGTGTCTAGTTAAAAAACCTATATTCAAATGAATAAAGAAATGAATTGAGTGGTGCTATCTCTTGTTTAGAAGAGGCTTGTTGAAGAAATGAAAGGTGCTAATGGGTGGTTCTTTTGGGAAAATTTGAATGGAGAAAAAGTATAGAGAGGGTGGGGTTGACTCTCTATGTTTGAGTAGAATGTTTGAATTATGTCAAAATATTTGAATTATGTCAAAAAGGTATTAGGGAGGTTCCAGTCATTAGAGCTAAAAGTGTAAGTCTGAGGTGAGATGCTTGTCATGGGGAGCCAAGAGTTAAATCCTAGAAGAATTTTTTTTGTTAGGTGAGGCTATGGGTGGTAACTGCGCCAACCTCCGGTCTCCATAGGAGTTCTTTTTTCTAAGTCTATGGTGAGATAGAGGGGGCAGCATGCCAGGGGCTAGTTGGATGAAAATTTTTGCTCAAATTGAGTCAATGCTGACTCAAAAGACCTTAAAATTACATAAAATCACATGCCCCACCTCTTTATTTAAAATCCCATTCATACTTTTCCCTTAAAAAGTTGAAAAGGAAAAAACAAAAAGTTCCTCTCTCTCTCTCACTCTCTCAAGCCGTAGCTCCCTCCTCCCCTCTCGCCTCCATTGTTGTCTTCTCCAAAGAGTTGGTGAAGCTATGATCTTCAACTCAAGTAAGTATATTTCTTCTCTCTTGGTTAGACAATGATGAAAGCGTGATCCCACACCCTTTTCCCCCAAGATTTGGAACCCACTATTGTTGGTGAAAAGCTTAAATATTATGTTTTGGATTTTATGAGCTTAATGTCTTAGATTCTTCCATGATAGCCTGTATCTTTGTTAGATATATTAATTCTTTGCTGAATATGATAATTTGAACTTGTGGAGATGATAGAGGTGGTGAATTGAAATCATTAATAGAGGTGGATAAATGCATTAATTGTAGAGAAAGAAAGTAACTGAATTTTAAATTCTTGAATGTGATGAATGCCTGAGTTGTTAAAAATTCATGATTAATTCATGTTGGATGGTAGTAAGTTATTTGTTGATTTTTACATGAATTGAATATTGCTACTTCCATACATGAATGAATTGAATTATGAATTGGAGGAGGAAAGGTAGAGGGATGGCCTAATTGAGACATTCTTGAAAAAGTTGAAAGTAGAGGAGAATAGAGAAGAAGAAAAATTTCATGAACTTTGAGTAGCTTGGAGGTAATGAATTAATTTGAATCGTTGAGTTTGGATGATGATGGGGGATGTCTTGAGTACCCTATTTGAAAAATTCTCACAAGTATGCTAGCAAATTAAGTGTGGGCTGAGTTTTTCTCCTTCAACACTTAATTAATTAGCCATTTTGTTTACAAACTAATTTTGTGAAGTTCTTGATTTTTGCTTGTTAGGTACCATGGCATCTAAAGGAAAGGAGGTGGTTGTTGTGTAACCAAGTCTCAAGAGGTCTAGAAAAGGCAAAAAGAGCAATG